>ML842912.1:0-26672 GCA_009831015.1 Picea engelmannii
GAGGTCTTCTTCTGTGGTCGCAGTTTTGAATTGAGCCCCCTACATTACATAAGATCTCAAATTTGGCTTATTGGATGCAATTAAATAAAATTTGGATGATGATAGTAATGATATGGTTTAATTATTTGGTACTTACAATTCGTGCTTTTAGTTTCATGTAACCACCCTGGCCAAGTTTGTGCTACCTGTGTTTTTCTAGTCTTGTTTTTGACATGTCTGGGAGCCTAGAAAAAGTTTCCAATGGGTTGTATATCACAACTTTTATATAGAACTAAAAAAAATTCATCATATTAACTTCAAAATATGATATACCTTCCTGGTTCAGGTGGCGTCTTTTCGTCTTTTCTCATTGTCTTCTCCTTTGCATCCTCCAATAGATTCTTCCACTCAACCTCGGGAATCATCAAAGGATGCTCGTACCTAGGTTTTTTTTGCAAATGAACCCTATATTGGTCCCTCGCATATTTCAAATATGTATCAACCAGTGAGGTGACTCCAATTTTGTTGAAGGAATCATCGAAAAGGCCAACCAAGTGGTCAATAAGTTCCTTCTTCAAATTAAGTTTCTGAGCATTCCACCATGTCCATATGGTGGGCCAAAAAATATCTAAGGCCTTGTCATTCATATGCTTAAAGAAGGTGTTGTTTCCTACAAAACAATATGAACATTAATTTAAAATAACCGTAGAGATGTATGTTTCAATTAGATAATAGGAAAAAATCAAGACATTAATAAATACCTAGGATTTTGTGTATCTTGATGGGAACAATGTTCTCGTCCACCAAAAAGGTAATGGTAGTGTTCCCTTGCTGGTAACATGTGACGATCTAGAAAAGAAATATGTAGAATCACCAATTTCCTCCTCTCCACCATCAAGTTCTTGGTTTGGCATGCACTGCATCGACGATGTGTCATGGGCCCCATAAGGTTCAGTCGTCTCAATCACGGGGATGTCAGCCACAGGAAGAGAGAGAAAGAGCCTTGCTGGTATGTGGCTCATTGTAGGACATTGTGGTGTTTGAGCATCACTGCTACCAACACCATCCTCAAGAGCAAGTTGTTGAAGTTTTCTGAATAATTCCTATAAAAAGAAAACATATTTTATTCAGATCATAGAAAAGTAGAAAAACAAAATTCATAAACGAACATATGTGATAAATAACGTTTTAAAAAGATGTTTCTTACCATAGATCGTTTTATTTCCTCCATCAAAACTCTACATCTTTGTGAGATCTCCTCCATTGGTTCACGTGTAAACAACTTAGTAAGTTCGATGTTTTTTTTTTTTATCGTATCCTTTTTAATTGTCTCAATCGGTTCCAATTCAAACATGTCCTCATAGTTTTCGACATTGTCGAGTACATCAGGTGTTGACAACTAGATTTATCAACAAAAAAACAAGTTAATTCAATTATAAAAACAATAATAAAATTCAATTTTAAATGGATATGGATATTGTTAGTCGTTTACCTCCTCTAAGGCTATTCTCTTCCTATGATCACCCTGCCACAATATAAGATGCATTATATATTAAAATGTTACATTATAATATGAGAAGCACGAGTTATTAAAATGAATGTAGATAAAAAATAAGTTGTCTAAAAACATAACTATGTTGTAAATGCAAAAAAAAAGTATAACAGGAAAAATGCTTAAAAATGCATGAAATCGAGGCATGATGAAACATGCACGCCCAAGTCTTAACACACCTGCAATTCGAGTGAATCAAGTTTTTGAGGGTGACTTAGATTATTTTACACATGTCTACATATTTAGTGTTGTGTTTGCGAACATAAAAGGGGCTGATGTGTAAAAGAGATAGAATATACCTTGTAAATTGAGAGACCAAATCAATAGAAAGTTCCCTAATAGAAATGCATGCCCATGCTTCTATATAGCTCCAAAATTTTTTGTCATCTAAGTTTTGGGGTGAAGTTAATATCATTATGAATCTATCTATGTCATCCAAAGTGCATTTTCAAATGAAAAAGGACTTCTAGATGGAACCCAAATTCAAGATCTTTTGTAAAATCGATGGTAAAACTAGATTACTATAAAATGCACGCCTAGGAATTATATGACCTCCAAAATGAGTGTTAAAAGTTGCAGAGTTTGTATTTTATCATTTTACATATATTCATGCTTTAGTTGTGCATTTTGAAACCAAAAACCCTCTATTGTGCATAAAGATTAAAACACTGTTTTGTAAATGAAAAAAAATGCATAATGGGAAAAATGCTTAAAAATGCATGAAACCAGGGCATTGTGAAAATGCACGCCCAGGTATTAACACACCTGCAATTTGAGTGATTCAAGTTCCTGAGGGTGTCTCATATTATTTTACACATGTCTACATATTTATTGTTGTGTTTGAGAACATAAAAGTGGTTGTTGTGTAAAAGAGGCAAAATTTACCTTGTAAATTGAGAGACCAAATCAGTGGAAAGTGCCCTATTGGAAATGCATGCCCATGCTTCTATATAGCTCCATATTTAATCATCTAAGTTTTGGGGTAAATTTAATAACATTCTGAATCTATCTATATCATTCAGAGTGCATTTTCAAATGAAAAAGTACTTCTACGTGGAACCCAAGTTTAAGATCTTTCGTAAAATGGATGGTAAAACTAGATTACTATAAGATGCACACCTAAGAATCATATGACCTCCAAAATTAATGATAAAAGTTGTGGAGTTTGTATTTTATCATTTTACATATATTCATACTTTAGTTGTGCATTTTGAAATAAAAAACCCTCTACTCTGCATAAAGGTTAAAAACTGCTTTGTAAATGCAAAAAAACGCATAATGGAAAAATGCTTAAGAATGCATGAAACTAGGACATTGTGAAAATGCACGCCCAGGTCTTAACACAAGTTAAATTTGAGTGATTCATGTTTGTGAGGGTGTCTTATATTATTTTACACTTGTCTACATATTTAGTTTTGTGTTTGCGAACATAAAAGTTGTTGCTATGTAAAAGAGGCAAAATTTACCTTGTAAATTGAGAGACCAAATCAGTCAAAATTGCCCTAATGGAAATGCACACCCTCTCTTCTATATACCTCCAAACTTAGTCATCTAAGTTTTGGGGTGAATTTAATAACATTTTGAATCTATCAATATCATTCGGAGTGCATTTTCAAATGAAAAATGACTTCTACCTAGAACCCAAATTCAAGACCTTCTGTAAAATTGATGCTAAAAATAGATTACTATACAATGCATGCCTAGGAATCATATGACCTCCAAATTGAGTGATAAAAGCTGTGGAGTTTGTATTTTATCATTTTAAATATATTCGTACTTTAGTTGTGCATTTTGAAACCAAAAAACCCTCAACTATGCATCAAGGTTAAATATTGCTTTGTAAATGCAAAAAAAATGCATAAAGGGAAAAATGCTTAAAAATGCATGAAACCAGGGCATGATGAAAATGCACGCCCATGTCTTAAAAAACCTGCAATTCTCATATGTATCATACATCTGCAATTTAAAGGGGATGGATGGATGGCTTCAGAAAACAATGCAATAAAACAAACAAGATATTCCTATTACAACTTCATAAAACACTTAGGACAACTTCATGCTTAATACATTCAACTATATCATAATATCACTTAGGTAAAAATTAATGTAGAAAAATTACTCAGTGAAATCTTCCCTTAGGGAGTTGGGTGGGTGCCAGTCGATTCACCTTGTCTTCCCAATGGTAACTTAGCAAATTGACACAATATTTTCCAATCTTTGCCCATCATATACTTATGATCATCCAAGTTTCTTACTGCCTCATCCATATCAATGTATTTATCATAAACTTGGGGAGGTAATTTCCTGAAAATCATTTTCAAATTGTGTTATAGCTCAAAATCCCATGCCATCAATTCTGCTACATGTTGCCCCTTCAAAGTTCCATCAAGCTTTTTGAACTTGCTGTCACTGTTCCTCCTGTCTTTTAATAGCTTCTGATAATTGTTGATTGGATACAAATCCCCATTTTCATTCTAGAACGATGGTAATCCATGTTTGATGACATCACTAAAAATCTTCTTAAAAGTAGATATTTCCCTCATAACCTCACAACACATAGTTTCCACATTTTGCAGCAATATCTTTTTTGTAATGAATCTTTTAACATCCATTACCATGTTAGTTATGTCATTGACTTGCAAATACTTCAACTCATCTTTATTTATGTTTTTCAAGAACTTTATTATATTAACTGCCAAATCGGGTTTATTCTCCAAATCTTTTGTTGTTCCTTTTATGTCTTTCAAGACTACAATGATTAAATAAAGCTCATCCTGCACCAGGGTAAAATAAAACCAATTCTTAAAAATTGTGTTATCTATATTGTCCCAAATGATATGCTTAGATCCTTTCATGGTTGGTGTCCATGTCACCCTTGCCTTCATTCTATTTGTTTCCTTTTGAGCTTCCTCTTTAGCAGCATTGATTTGTTCCAAACATAACTCTTTGCTCTTCACCTAATCTTCTAGTTTAACTACCTTAGCATCTCTTTGTTTGAGTTGGTTTGTCCAATGCATAATGTGATCTCCTTCACACTCAAATCAACCATGAATTTTGATAAGCCCTCTGTTGGGTCTAATGGAGCAGTTTACACTGTAGCTAACTTGGTTGCTTACAATCTATGAGTTTGCTCATCTTTCAAGGTTTCAATTTCAGCTTGTAGTCATTCTATGATCTTTCTTCTTTCCAATATTTGTTAGTAAAGATGCTCATTTTCTTCATGACTAGCCTACAATTCTGGGGTCTGAACATGTTGTTCATCAGAAACATTTATCTTTTTCTTGAGGATATTAATCTCATTATCCTTCTCTTTAATTAGGTCTCCTACAACAGTCAGATTTTTAGGATCTGCTCCTAGGGAAATAATCATCCTCTCCAACTCATTAATTTGAAATCTATTGGCTTTAGTGGCTACCCTCTCCCACGTCAATTGCTTCGCTATTTTGATTACCACATTTTTCATTTTCCTCTCCTTGGAAGAGGATTGAAAGACCCCTCTATACAACATATCACTTGTTTTTTGGTGCAATTCAATCATATCCACAGGGTGGATATCCCAAAGCTTTACTCTCATTTAAGTGGCTTTATAATCTTCAAGAAAAAGAGGCTTAAGTACCTTTGAATCTAGTACAAAAAAATTGAATATACCCTACTGGTAATCCACAACGGATAGTAATTTTATTTGAGCTGTGTTTTCCCCCAAGCTCGAGGATACATTTCCTTTTTCACCCCATGATTTTTTATTTTTATATCCAAATATTGTGAAAAGAGTGAAGGTTGCTTATCAGAGGTTCCTTCAGCTCTAAAGGTTTGTGAAACTTCTGGTGTTGACAATAGAGTTGAACTGAGATGCTCAATAGTGATAGAAAGCCCCTTTGAGGATGAACTAGCTTCACTTGATCCTTGTTTGATTTGCAATATACCCTTCCCTTCTCCTATAAACCCGGCTAAGAACCCATCTAAGTCTAATTCTTCATCACCTTTAGTCTTTTTGCTTAGCTGCTCACTCAGTTGATCATCAATGTCCATTTTATAATGCATGTTTGAAAATGTCATGTTTCCAAGTTGTAATTCTTGTTTCTAAGGAGTCTGAATTACATTGGATTGGTCCATTGTCTCGGTGGTAGTTTTATTTTGGGCCTCTGCCTCCAGAATCTACTTAACGTCTTCCCATGAATCCAGGTTAATAGTTCTTTCCACTACAATATTTGGTAGATGCTTGTACATGGGCCTTCTCACTACAATCAGACCATGTGGGTCATACACCCATGTACTTCCTTTTTCAAAATCTAGTTGTTGTAGCATTTATTCTATAATAGCTAGAACAATTCTAAGCTTGACCAAGAAATGGCCAACCTCTCGAGGTAGATTGAAATTGATGTCCTGCTTATGCTAGGCAAAATGAAATTGATACAAAATGAGCCTTTGTTTGATGTATTCAAAAGAAAATATTCATGGACTTAGGAAAATTGGCAGCTTGTATGGCTCCTACTTAAAACCATATACTCTAATGATGGTGTGATCCTCAGCCAGGTACTAATCTCCTAATCCGATATCTTTTCTCAGTTGCAATATATTTTTAAACTCAGGAAACATCCTAGGAGGTTGACTTCCATGGAGTAGAATGTAGCATGCACTCATGAACTTATTTACATAAAGGATGAAACCTTTGTTCAGGTCTCGTTTCCTCACCTCCTCAGTTCACTCAATTATTGGCTTGGCTTGGTTTTACCTGAATCGTCCTTTGTTTTGATCCCAAAGCTCTTAAAAAAGGAATAACTATTGAATAATATGAGGTGCACCAAGTGGGCCTGGTACCTAAAAGACTTAGTGATGTGGAAATTTGACAATTGTAAGTTTATGACTTCCTGTAGGAACTGAAAATAATCAAATTTTGTGAGGATGATTGATTGTTGTGGATATAAGACAAAAAACAACCCTAAAATGGTCTCATCCACTAATCTACCATGTTCATAGCCTAAAACCTGACAAATCATGACAATAGCTTACCTGGTTAGTTCAGTGAAGATGGTGGATTTGAAAGGAGGTGGACCAGTTGGTAATGGGGCATCTAGGGCTAATAGATTAATCAACAGCTTCTCTCTTTCAGACTGTGATAATGCTTGGTGCTTAGATTCAAGCTCATCATCATATAAGGTTTCATATACAACATGGTCTAGAATTTTGAGCATTTGGGCAATGGATTCTTTAGTTATTTCACAGACTATCCTAGAATCATGTACATAAATTATTTGTTTCCTATCCCCTTGGTAATTGACAACACATGAATTGACTAATTATGGAATGTGATAATTTTTTGGAACAATTGATATGGCCAAGTTCGATTCCCATAAGTTCAAATAGTTTTGACCATTGTTAGCGTCAACCTGGGCTCTCAGAATTAATTGGTGAAGGTGAGGGAAAGGTAATGCAGAGTTGAAAACATCCCTTTCCATATCCTCCAAGTGGTCATAAGATACAATCATTTTCTTAGATGGTCGGATTTGGCTAGGGTTCAATTTAGTGGCCACTTGATTACTTTTAGGGGAAAAATACTCACTATCTTTCTCCATCTATCCTTATTTTAAACAATTGAACACATTTGAAATAAGGAAATGAGAATAGTACCCGAACTCATTTGTCGAAGGAGAATTTGAATACTTTTACTGGAGTCTAATGTACTCGTAACAATGTTTATCGTGTGTGTTTACCTCATTTTCTTCGGGGGTAATTGTTTTAAACTTTTTAAAAACATTATTTGGATTCCATTGACTTAGTGCATTATTTATTTGGCTTACATCACAGTGGAATCTGTCATCAATTTGTGAATTTCGGGGCTGAGCTAAAGTAGTTTCATAATACCACCCCTACGTAGTGAAATGAATAAGGTGATGACACGTTATCACCCGTTACTACAATGGTTTTGAATTTAGGCCTCTGACCCCTTGTTATCCAATGTGCACTTTCATTGGCTGAAATAATATGCAACTGTCGATATTGGATCTATATCAATGGTGTTGTGCTCATTTTGTCACTTGTGTGAGCAAAACAATGACACTTGCATGCCTAGTTGGGCTTGCTAGACAAGACAAAAGTTAGTGAGTGGGTTAAACAAGCCAAACACATGTAATAAACAAATAAAAAAACTAAAACAACTAAGGGAATAAAAACTAGAATGCATAAGAAACTTTTAGAACCATAAACAATCAACCAATGACCAAGATTATGCCACCAATGTATAAATATATTAGTTGGAAAAATACCATAGAGAAAAATGAGGACTTATGAGTCCCCTCTTCATCCTTGGGAGGGCTCTTGAGTTCCCTAATGGAGAGCTCTTCTTACAATGGAATAAAAATGGAAAATGATGAAGAAAACCAATGCCTATTCCCTCAAGAGGTGAGTGGAATGGTCTATTGCAATGATGCTTGAATACTCCAAGGAGAAAAGAGCATTCTTAAGGGATAATTGAGGCAACATAACATTTATATGAAGATCTCGGTTTATTAGTGCACCCATGGCCTCCATTTATAGCATTTCTTCAAGGAAAAATTAAACTGGTTTTTAGTGTGAACAAGGGGCCCTTTAGGGAACCCTTTGGTCCTTGACCAACCCCCCATTCAAATTTCGCTCAGATTTGGAGGTCAAATCAAGTTGGGAGTTGGTCCATAAGTGGTTGGGGGGGGCGACAATAACCATAGATGTGTTGTTCACAGGAGTGCGCGAATTTTCTCGTACACAGTCGCGCATTTGGTGCATTGTGCGCTCTACGGGCTTTGTTGGCCCGCGCACTATGCACACGCTTCCTTTAGTGAGTTTGCACATGTCAATTTTTGCCCAATTGTATAGTTTTTGCCTTTTGAAATGCATTTTGGTGTTGTAGGTGAACTAATTGATGTTGGCATTGCTTTATTTCTGTAACCATTTGCGTGCAATGTTGCAGACAAAATTTTAGAGATAACAAATGCTCCCTAATGTGTGAGGTTAGGAGCATACGTATAGACGAAATACATCAATGTATCTTCTACTGAGAGTGCCATTGTAATGAAGAGTGTTGAGAGGAACTGCAAGAATGATCCACCAGAGGGAGAGGGGAAACTTTGGGACCCAAACTGTTCTATAAGGAAAAAAAGAAAATATGTACACAAACAAGGTAGGCATGCCCCATGCTCGTGTCATGTAACTCAAAATGTAAGACAATAACTGAAGTTGTATGTTGATGTAGATAACTAGAGCGCCCTTCGGGGTTGTTTGATAATGACAGATGACAATTCTGAATGGTCAACATACTCTGAAAAGAGGTAAGGATGCATGTAAGAAGTGTTGATGACCCGTAGGTATTGATGGTCTAACAAATTCATAGGTCTTGGATGGTATAAAACAATTGCAATAGTCGCATAGTAAGACACACCGTAACATGAGATTTTGCTGAAGTTGAATGTTATGGGGGTCAACGAAATAAAAGAGCAATGATGTTTCTCTCTATGTTGTCTGAGACTCCTCATTGTAAAGGTAATGAGAGTCAAGATACTGAAGCCCTTCTGGAAACTATGTTGATGTCGACAGAAAAGGAGACATGACTCCAAGAAGCAAAGGGCTTCGTGAAATCCATGGAAATAAGATCAGGGACTGATAGGGAATATGAACGAAGTCAAGATGCGGTGAGACTCAATACTTCCCTTGGTTGGGTGTATGTTTGAAGGATGATTTGGCAGCAACCGTAAAACTGTATCTAGTGCCAGGGAGACGACTAGATATGGGGTTAAATTGTGCCAGAGGCTTGACAAAGTGGAAAAACTCAGAGATCAGGGGTACATGGACTTTGGGATACTCGGCGTTCATGAATGATGTCGAAATGAGAAAAGGAGAGTGGATTCCCCGACCAAGGGCGACATGGGTTGCGTTGCCGGGAAAGGAAGGTCATCAAGGGTGATGACAAAAAACTAAATAAATGCTGGAAACAAAGGCTTTTTACAATTACCAAATAAATAAAGAATAATTTGGGACGAGTGTGCAGATACAGAAATGGGTGCCCCAGTGCGATATGGCTTGGCCTGTAGGGGCACAAGTTGTTAAGAGAACTGGTGGAGGGTGGGGGCCCCATGGGTGAGTTTCTGTATGAGGTAAATGAATGGAGGGAAATATGGAGATGGGAAAAGTGACAATGTATAAAATGGAGGGTTAATGATACTGCAAAGGTGCAATCAAATAGATCCGAGATGAGATAGCCTGGGAGTCCATTGGGAAAGCTAGCAATATGATGAGAAGAAGTATGTGGCTTATTCTCAGAAGTGCATAAGACTATCGAGACTCCCATCCCTAGAGGGTGAAAGCAACATGACTGTCAAATTGCCAAAGGGAACTATGAATGGGACAACTCATGTGGGGGAGAGTGATATCGGGTGATAGTACCAAAATGCAACAGAGGTGACAGTACTACAGAGCTGGATGTAGGGATCCTAAAGGTGAATGTTAGAGGGTGTGAATGGGAGATGCAATTGATTTTTCAGAGGGAATAATTACATGCTAGTGTTGAACATATACCTGAAGGGGCTGCGTCATTTGTGTTGACCAAGTACCTCCACACATTAACAACCAAATACCCGATGTGAACAATATCTGATGATAAAGAACATATAACAACTATTTGATAATTTTGAACATGAGCATGTGTACATGGATGTGACGTGAGAAAAATGCTCCCCCGGGGCCAAGTTCAGATGGTGACCTGGGGAACGTGACTGTGTAGATGGCGAGACCATGATTCTGTGGCTGAAGATGGATCGAGAAACAGAGGCCCTCGGATCCTTTAACTGAGTGTGGAAGTTTTGGCAAAAGGGACTATATGTGGCTGGTGGGCCCACAATGCCACCTCATTTGTACCCGTCGCTATAGTGATTTGACGAGAGTGTTTGGAGGATTTTCAGAGATTACAAGAGCTCGAGTTGACCGATCTAGGAGTTGCAATAGTCAGTTTAGTGGTCCCATCCTCCTACATAGCATGAATTTCCAATTTTTGAGTTAGGGGTTGTACGGATGGTCGTACAAGAGTAGGTTTAGGGGTGGGCCCACTAGTGCGCGAGAGAAGGAAGAATACCCACGCTCAGATGGGTGGGTATAATTCCATCTGCCACGCATAATATGAGGTTGTGTTTGACACAGCCGCCCATAGGGGCACGAGGGAGGGAAAAACAAGCATGCATTAGATGTGCACATGTTAAGATGATAGTTGTGCATTGTGCACAGTTGTTTCTCAGACAACTACGCATCAATGCACAACTGTGTAGAGGACATGTGTGCATGTGTGTGCACCTGTCGGGGTGACAGTTGCGCATTGATGCGAAGTTGTTTTGCAAACAGTTGTGCATAAATGTGCAGCTATGCAATGAATATGCGCAGACATGTGCACACCTGTGTGGGTGAAAGCCGCGCACTGGAGGTGAAGCTAAGGGTGTTTGAAATATTGAATTTTTTTATGTTTTTGATGAATGATTAGGGCTAACCAAGTGCTTTTGTGTGGATGCAGGTGATTAGCTTATGATGGGAGAGCACTATGCCAGTCCATTGGAGGGAGCAAGACTGGGAGTGCCTCTGAGAGGTGATGAGAGAGCAGGCAGGCATTTAGAGACACTTGGGAGCATGCAGGTTGCTCATGTTCTTTGAGTGCCCTTTGATACGGTCGCAAGAGTTCCTGCTTCAGTATCTGATATCCATGTGGAGCAATGATATGTAGTGCTTCATTGTTAGGGGAAAACAAATGACACTCTTAGTTATGGAGGATGTATACTTTCTGACGTGGGTCCCCTTCCAGGGAATGGCCCTTCCTATTAACCCCTAGTTGTCGAGGGATGTGAGATTGGTGGACATGCCACGACACTATTGTTTGGGATCGAACCCAATGTTAGGTTCCATTATCCGTATCGAGGCGATGAATGAGCTCTTGCCTCAGTGCATCCTTTCCATGGTAGTGAGGATATATGGATCCTTGGTGACTCAGCGGATCACGGGAGGTCAGCTGAGGATTGTGGAGAGGGTCCTGGATTGAGACTTTTTTTTCCTGGGGGATGATGTTGCACTCCAGGATGATGGGGAAGATTCACTGGTCTCGGACCACCCACTCTAGTGATATTGAGTTTTGTTCCATCCTGGTGGCATGGTTTCTGGAGAGGGTGCCTCTTTTTCACCCGAGGATTTTGCTAGCACCTTCAAGGCCGCGAGAGCCACGATTGATGCAGTGGGCCCAGGTACTGGCGTGTCATGGGGGGGGAGAGGGTGGCCACTACTTCACGACTAGTGTGGCATGTGTGTGGCATCACATGCCACAAATGATACTACAGTATCCATACGGTGGTATGGACTACCAGCATGACCCAGACATGTTGTTGCCTCCTGGGGAGGACTAGGACCATAGAGGTATGTTTGTGTATTTATGTTTTGTGATTTTGATAGTGTAGCATATGGTTATGTATATATGGATGCTGACTCTACCTTTAGTTTTTTTGTTTGCATATGTGGGGTCCCGAGGCCATGAGGCAGAGATGATCAGGGAGCCGGCTCGCCAGGGGCCAACGCAACTGCCGCGGGTAGGACAACAGCGCAGGTGAGATGATGTTGGTGTTGGGCTATCACATGATCCGAGAGCAGGTCAAAGACGTGGGCTAGAGGACACTGGTGCTAGACTAACGCATGAGCCATGGGTAGAGGCTGGAGGGGGGATGGAGGACCTTCGACAACGATTCGAGGAGGTTCTATAGGGTGTGTTGGAGGGAACGTGGGCCCATATCCAGGATGAGAGGGTCCTGGAGCTATGTGTGGGTGTACCAGTGGAGTGGTGGACCTTGATCCACCGAGAAACTGTAGTGGGGGAAACAATGACTGGTCGGTTGTCCCCTAGACCTGGAGGACCCCCAACTGGTGGGGCACCTCTAGCTGATAAAGGACTTGGGGGGGAGATCTGGGAAAAACATGAGTGTCAATTTTTGTATTTGTATAGGCTTGCGAGCCCATTTTTTACAGGGTAGTTGATACCCTTTTGTATAGGGTAGGGGGTACCCATTTTGTACCTATAGGGGTGAGGGGACTCACTGGCCTACGGGCGATGTATATTTTGTATTTGTAAAAATTTATGACATTTTGGAGTAGATATATATATGTGGATACATATCATTGACTCTTGTTATGTCTATATGTGTTTATGTTTTTTATGGTTGATGATGTCTAATCTATATGCTGTGACCGATGTATGATGCTTATGTATATGTGATGATGTCTTCATGTGATACATGCCAATCTAACACTAGGTTATCCATATTATCTGCTATTTGATTAAATTGTCATGGAATATGTGTAAATGTAATTGAATCAAAGTTTTGAGATAAGAGTCTAAGTTGCGGGTATTTGTGAAAGAGGCAAGGATCGCAGACACGATATACATTATTGAGTTGTAGGACGACAAGCTGGGAATCTAATAAAATGCTAAGGTGATGAATGCAGCGGTAACTGGCCTCGATGAGGAGACCAATGACAATGATGTATTCTTCTTGGTTGTTGGTGGATGATCCCAAACATATGCTGCTGGAGTGGAGCAGTTCATGTGAGGGGGTATAGAGGGCCCACATGGCCCAAGCGAGATTCTGTGTCCAACAACTAGCACCATTAGCATAATCGATGTGGTAGGATGATGGAAAATGCATCTGTCAATAACACGAATGGTAGATCAGACATGAGGAGTGGAGGTGAAAAAAGAAGACTAAAAGCTCTACTAATGTGTACAAAGAAAAAGCCTAAGGTAGAATGGCTATGGTCAGGCATAAAACTTCTTTAAGTACAACCCATTGATGGGTTCTTTGAGAGGATAGCCTTCTGGAGAGGCCAAGATTTAGTGAGGAAGTGATGGAAAATGTAGGGTCCATGCCATAATGATTCAAATTTCCCATGACCGAGAGTATCGTGGGCGATATCATAGGCGAGGACGAGATCTCCTTCGTTAAATGAACGAAGGTTGACAAGGCAGTCAAAGGTGGCTTTGGACCATTTTTTAGCTGCCTCTTTGTTCTGTAATAAGGATCGATGATCCTCATCCAATGACTCTAAGGTCAGCAAGCGCTACTCCATCAGAGCAGTGTCAGGTAATATCTCGATGGCAATGCGTAAAGTGGGAATTTCGCACTCGATGGGGAGGGTGGCTTCGATCCGATGGACGAGGTGGAATGGTGTAAAACCCGTGGCAGTTTTAACTGTCGTGCGATAAGCCCATAATGTTGAAAACAACATATGATGCCAGTTGGTCTTATGTTTGTTGACGGTACGTTGTATCATGGTTTTGATGACTTTGTTGACAACCCTGACCTATTCGTTAGACTGAGGGTAGTATAGGGAGGAAAACTCATGGGAGAATCCTAATTTTGAGGAGAGTTCTGCGAAGATCTCATTCTCAAAGTGTTTACTGTGATCAGATACTAATTGTAGTGGGTCTCCAAAATGGGTAATGACATGGTTGAAGAAAAAACACGTTGTTGTGTCAGAGGTATTGTTTAAAGTAGGCATGGCTTTGGCCCATTTCGTAAAGTAATCGACTGCCACGACAATGTACTTTTGTCCATTACTGGATGGAGGATTGCAAGTCATGAATTCAATGCCCCATTTGAAGAAGGGGATGGCGGTGATGATTGGATGTAGAAGAGAGGGAGGCGCTCATGCTTTGTTTGCATAGAGATGGCATTTGTCACATCGTTTGACAACGTGGATGTAGTCATGAAACAACGTGGGCCAGAAATATCCTACTCGAATGATTTTTTGGGCGGTGGACATACCTGAGAGGTGGCCACCACAAGAGTCTCTATGGCAATTGTTCAAGACCCTGTTGGCTTCGTCGATGGTTAGACATTGGTGGAGGATGGTGTCGACTCCATGTCGGTACAAGACATCATCGATGAGGAGGTATAGAGGAACCTGATGGCAAATCTACCAATGGACGTATCGATAGAGAGGAGACCCAAACTTTTGTGTCTGAAGGTAGATGAGAAGGATGCCATACCAGGGGTCATTAGAGGGGATGAAGAAGAGGTGTTTGTCAGGAAAATACGTATTGATGGGTGAAGGTTTAGATTCTGAGGGAAACGTCTTAATGAGTTCAACAAGAACCAATGCTTTCTTTCTTTTGGGAGTTGAGAACTCTAGGTCATAGTCCTGAAGGATGACGATCCACCAAGCAAATTTGTCATTAATCTGTTGTCGACTAAGAAAGTACTGCATGGGATTAGAATCTGCTATGACTTTGGTAGTGTGAAGCAGGATATAGTGACATAGTTTCTGAACTGCGAGGACAACTGCCAGGGCTAGTTTCTAATCATGATTGTATTTCAGGGGTGGTCTTGAAATATTTTTACCGATGTAGTAAATGACATGCTCCTATCCATCATCCTCGAGTTGGACGAGGACTCCTGCTACTAAGACGGTTGAGGATGACAAATAGAGGATGTAATCACGATCATAGTCTGGGGGACTAATCAAAGGGGCATTGGATAGGGATGCTTTTAAATCATCAAAAGAGGTTTGAGCATGTTCATCCCATTGAAATGGGATATCATGACGTAGTAGGTAAAGGAAACCATGCATGCAGGTGGCCTAATCTGGGACAAAGCGACGTAAAAATTTAGGTTTGCCTTATAGGCTCTGCAGTTGGCATAAATTCCTAGGTGGTGGAATTTATGTGATAGATTGGACCTTGAGGGGGTCCACCTTAATGTCGTGTTGGGAGACAATGAACCCAAGAAGGCATCTGATGGTGACACAAAATACACACTTGAGGGGGTTCAAGTGGATATTGTACTGGCAACATCATTGAAAGACAATGCGTAAGTAGTCTAAATGCTGAGTTCGTTTCTTAGATCGAGCAGTGAGGTCGTCCAAATAAGCGAGGATGATGCGAGAAAGATCATGGAAAACATAATTCATGGCCTATTAAAACGTAGCACCTGCATTTTTTAGTCTAAAAGGCATGACACGATAAGCAAAAGTACCCCATGGGGTAGTAAAAGCAGTTTTATATTGATCTGTTGGATGGATTTGGATTTTATTGTAGCTATAGAACCCATCCATGAAGGACAATGCCTCATGGCCAACACAATCATCGATAATTTGGTCGATGAAAGGGGTTGGAAAGTTGTCTTTGGGACAAGCATGTTTGAGATCGCGAAAGTCAGTGCAGACGTGAACAATGCCCTGTTTTTTGTTAACGGGGACGGGGTTGGAAACCCATGAGGTATACACAATGGGGTAAATGAACTTAGCATCATGTAATTTGTTGATTTCGAATTTGATAGTCATAGATTTGGATGGGTGAAGTGGGCGTTGTTTTTGACGAACTGGGGCGACATCTGGCCAAGTGTCGATGCAATGTTCGACTATAGAAGGATCGAGGTCAGGCATCTCCATATATGACTAGGAAAAAATATCCTGGTATTCTTGAAAGAGATCTTTGTAAGCTATGAGTTCCTCAGGGGAGCATGCGATGCCAATGGTGGTTTCTTCTACGATTCCCGGTTTGATGGAAATGTCGATTTTGACGGTGGGGGGAGATAATGGCCATGTTACCTTCTTCAAAAGAATTAGGGGTAGGGATAGGGTTGTTGAACCAGTCTATATGCCTTGAAGGAATAAAATCCTTGGTCTCGATTGCACATACGAAGGCTTGGCGAGGAGGGTTAAAGGCTTCCTGTGAGAGAAAAAGTGATCTGTGATGGAGTGGATTCCTTGGGTAATCGGGGGTAGTGAGTTCCTCCAGGATATTTTTGTCGCAGTGGAAAATGCGGGAATACAACGGATCTAGGGAGGTGATATGGGCAACTGTCAAAGTGTGATTTTCCTCAAGTGGTGAAGACATAGAGGATATATTACATACAGGGCATGATGGCTCACTTGACATAAACCAAATGTTCAAACAATGTGGGTGATAAACTGTGGTAGGGGGTAAGATTTCCCATGGGAAATGAACTGGAGAATTGGGAGGATTTGGGGAAATATCCTCAGACAATCTCTCTATGAACCATGGAGGAGTGGGAAGTGACTCAGGTTCAGGGGAGGAGATGTTGACAATATATAAAGAGGGAAGGACCAGTGGTGAGGTGGTCATATGTGGTTGAATAGGGGTTGAATGATGACCTTGGTATGCCACAATCAAAGGACACCGATATGTGAAGTGAGAAAGTGAGTCACAGAGAGCGCAAGGGCACCTCATCCATTCAGGAGCTGAGGAAGAGACATAACGAGTGTCAGTGACGTGAGTACCAAAAAATGGTGGTGGAGAGGGCTCGTGATGAAAGGTTTTGCATACTGTCGTTAGCATCTGGAGAAACTGAGGTAGACTTGGGCAATGATGAGTGTAGTGGCCATATTATGAACAGATGGCGTAAGCGAATTTGATTCCCAACCCTTTACTATTTGTAGTGGATGACATTGTAGTAGTACTAGATGTGCTTGGTGAAGTGGCAAGCAATGTGATTGCTCGAGGGAGTTGGATCAGATTACGTAACTCGAGAAGAGAAGGACATCTATTAGTGGGGTGTCCCTCTCTTTCACATAGTGCACAAGGAGGAAGTGGAGTTGTGGTCTCTTTCTTCTTTCATCTGCCCCCAGTCGTGGCAGTGGTGTTGGCAATTGGGGGTGAGGGTGGTGTAGTTGTAGCCTGTACTAGAATCTACATCAGGATTACCTCTGACTTAGGAGGGAGCAATGGTTGAGGAACCATTGTGGGTGGGTGTAGATACCATATAGGGATGGCAAGAACCATGTTGGGAAGGGTAAGGGTCGCTGCTACCTGAAATTCTTGAACTCCAGGTGGGGGGTAGAAGAAGGGAATTTGAGTAATGGCTTTAGAGATTGTCTCCCAAACCGGGATTTTCCATTGGGGGAGGGGGAAATCAAGGATAAGTGGTGTAGTAGGGTTTTGAAGGAATTCCTGAGGTGATATTTCTTTAACTGGTGGGATATCAAGGCATGGAGAGGCCTCAGTGGGAGGGGTGATGTCTTCAGTGTTGCTCCCATTAGAAGATACAACACACACTTGTGCTGAAGGGTGTATGAGAGGAGGTGCTCCATGGTATGCCCCTAGAAATAATGGGTCTTTGAAGACTCTAGGGCTCGTGTCAATGAGCGAATAAGCATTTGAACTCATGCGGACAAGAGGCAAGATGTTATCGATGTTGGCGGAGTGGTTAGGCTCATAATGTGTAATTTGGTCGATGGTGACGATTTTCTCGTTGTGGTGGAACATAATCATTCAAAACACAGAAGAGGCTACTGCCTTGATAGCATACATATAGCTATGTCCAAACAATATAATGTAGTCAAACAGGGCGTCAATAACCTCAATGTCGATGAGGATGGTTTTTCCCCCAAGTTCGACGGGGACATTTTGGAAGATCCCTTCAAGGGAGGATGGTCATAGAATCTCATGGTGATGGTAGATGGTACTAGCTTAGGGGAGTCAAGTTTCTTCCATACAATTTTTGACATGATGCATGTGGATTCACCTTCATCGATGATACACCGATGAACCATGATGTTCTGAATATTTACTGGTATGTGGCAAGCTACCCGAGCAGGGAGACGTGGTTCTCTGCTATCTAGATCAAATATGATGAGTCTAGTATCATCCGGGTCGACTGCCCCCAAGGAGGAAAGTAAGGATTTATGTTGATTTGGACAGGTTTGGAGGACCTCCAATACAGACATGGCTACAGGAGACTGTGCTAAGTCATCGACCAAACTGTAATTGGGTGTTGCCCTATCCTAAGGGTTATTGACATTTCGTCATAATGGAATGCAAGGTATACAAATGGTAGGTTCAATATTAGGGCGTGGGATCATCACAGGTTGTCTGGCTGTAGATGGAGCCACTTCCAAGGTGGTTGGAGAAGATTCATAGGGTGCACTATATTGACGATCACACGTTTGTAGAATAATTTATTCTTTGCTAGTGAGGAGGATATTGCGATCCGCCACGTTTCCAGGGTGGATGGGCCCTGGGTTTTGATACTGCCCCATTTGTGGTGGGGCAGGATGTACCTCCTGTTGGGTATTCATCACACCTTGGTGCGGAATAAGGTTTTGCAACACGAATGAGGGTGGTTGTTGAAAATATTGTTGTGGGGCCTGCTGAGGGGTAGGCGATGTTGGAGGACATGGCGCGTTCATGGATTCTTTCATCTGTTTGAAGTCAAAAATTTGGGGACAATGGTGAGTATAATGTCCATATTCACCGCAAAGAGTGCAAGGGAAGTTTTTATGGAGGTTGTTCTTCTTCTTCTTCCCTTGGCGTTTCTTTTTATTACCCCCTTGGGGGTTCTGGTTTCCTTGGTTCTTGTTCCCCCTAGCAGGTTGGTTTTGTTGGGGGTTATTTCCACCTAGTACTGAGTTATTGTGTTTCAGTTTTTTCCTTTTTTCTTGGCATTATTCGACTGATGGGACGGATTTTCCGTATTCAATTGTTCAAAAGTGTGAAGTTGTTGAATGGGAGAGGGTTGAACAAAGTTAACACCGACATGTGGTTGTCCATGTGGAGGAGCCAAGGGCTGTGGAGGACTAGGAAACAAAAAATACATATTATTTTGTGGCAACGATACATAGGGTGCATAGGAAGGTGAAGCACTTTCACTAGTGCCTAGGTTATATGTTGAGGTAGAATGGGAACCTGAACTTGGTTGAGAGGTCAGGCACATCATGGGTGCCAATGAGGGTCCACTCATGGGTGGGGGAGGAGCAATAGGATATGGTTGTTGGTAAGGGGGAGGAGGGTAATAAGATGGCCCTCCATATGGTTGCGGATATTGAGGTGCACCATACATAGGTGGTGGTTGGCTAAACGGGTTGTGGTGTGTCATGGTACCAATCAACCCATCCACAGCATGAGACATTCCAAGTTTGTCCTGGCCAAATGGTACGGGTCTGGGTGCATTAGGTAATATTGTGCATAAGTAACAAGACTGAGCATAAATGAGGTCGAACTATTGGGCCTTGTTGATGTCGTCCTCTTCGGATTGGGGGAAGGTGGATGCCACATCTTTGGCGAGTATAGAGATGAGTGATTTGAGAAACCAATCGAGACATTGTTCTTTGGTGGTTTCTGCTTTACATAAACTACATCACCGACGCCATTCATGGATGTGGTCAGCAATATGCATAGTTGAGGTCAGCAATATGAATATGCACTCGGACAACAGTTCTAAACCAGTGTCATGATGAACCGGTAGTTGAAAAAAGTTCAAAAAGGATTTGGCCAGGGATTCAAAAGTCACATGGGACCTTGATTTTTCGTCCACATACCATTTGGTTGATGGACTAGTGAGTGTTATTTGAAATAACCTTAAGAGGATGGAGTCATCCATGATATTGTTTGAAGAGCACCATGATTGGAAGGTCATAACATGGTTGGCGAGATCTTCCCCTGGTTTTCCTTCAAATTTCAGAATATCTGAAGGTAGCTTGGTAGGCTTATTGGGCCATGTGGGGTCATGTAAAATGGGATCATTCGTGAGTTTAGTCAAATCGATAATCTTGAGAGATGCCACGTATAGCATAGGGGGATTTGGTGGAGGATTAGTTCCAACCATTGTGTGAGTAGGTAGTGGACCTGACCCTTGGGAGAGATTTGGTAGGGTTATACTTCTTCCTTGAGAAGAAGTTTTCCCACTGCCTCCTTTTGAAGGAGAGCTAGTGGATGGGTGTGCTTGGGAATTGGACCCAAGCAAAGTAGAACCAAGTAAATCTGATCCCAAAATAATGGCACTCACGGGGGTGTGATATGGTTGAGCCGATGAGTTGGCAAGACTAGGAACTCCTCCTAGAATAGGAGGGAGATTCTGCAAGTGTCTAGAACGACGGGGATGTTGTGGGTCCCCTATGATGTCCGAATAGCAAAGTGAATGTTGGAAACTGGTGATGAGAGAAATAAATGAACAAGAGAATTGTATAATTTGGACCTTCACAAGATAATATAACTCATAATTGCATGTAATCAAATGAGCATCATACATCAATCAACTATAAATAAGCATACATGTGGGTAGGTGTATTTTGTCCACGTGGGAGAACAAAGAAAACAAATGCTTGTGTCCTAAAAGATGTATCGTCCTTCCTCTCAAATAGCACCGGACCTTCCAAGAGCACTCAACAGTGGGGTCTGAAGCCACATGAAGAGGAACTAGTGAAGGATGAACTTATCTTAGTGCAGTTGTAGTGCAGTTGGGTTCAGGGGATAATTCCTATATTCTAGCAGCTGAAAACACGGGTCCTTACAAATATTTTTTACCTAATGATATGTCCTTACAAATATTTGGATCATATGTCATTGATGTAAATGGTTTGGTTTGATTGATTTCATTGATTGATGTCAAGTAATTGATTGATTGATGATTGATGAACAATGAATATGCATTGATGAGAATGATAGATGTCCAAGTGGAAACCAATTGATAAAGATGGATCATTGATATGATGCCCTTGATGAGAATGATAGATGTCCAATATGGATCAATGAGTTGTCATTGATACATGATGCATAGTTGATATATATGATGCAATGATGAATTGATGCAAAGATGAATCATTATTGTCTTATCATGGTTGATAAGGTGCATAAATGGATGAACTCCAAAGTGGTCCCCTTATGGTGAAAGCCCTCACAGGAAGACGCTTTACGGATTGAGTTATCCTAGAAAAATGGTTGGAGGACCCATGCTTGCATGTGGATTAATGAGATGAAGATCAATGGATTTGTTGGTGAAACTATCCTAGATGAATAGTGCTTGACATGCCATTTTCGATGGTATGTGGAATGTCACATAACTCCTCACGGTTTGAGAGTTATGGCTCTATGAAGTTAAAGAACCCCCATATGATGGCTTGAAGCGCCAAAATGTCAACGAAGTCAAATTTCTTGAAAAGAAGAAATCATTATTTAAATGATAAAGTAAAGTGACAAAATCAAGAAAGATTATTTAAATCATAAAATGAAGTAACAAAATAAAGAAGGAATATTTAAATGATAAAGTATTAGAGAAATTTCTATTCATGGAAAGTGATTAACCCTAAAATAAGTAAAATAGCTTAAGTGACCTAGAAATGGGTTAAGTAACCTAAAATTGGGTTAAGTGACCTCGAAGATGAAAGTATAAATAAGAAGCTAGGATCTCTTGTAAAATGTACATTTTGGCGAGAATCCTTTTTGTGGATCCATGGAGAGATTCTTGTGTATATCTTTTGGAGTGTTTCTTGTGAGAGCATCTTATTGATGTGGATCTCTTGAGCATGATTGAAGATCTATTCTAAGGAAGAGAGCGAGAGGAGGATCTCATGGACGCATCAAAGTTTTGGCAATGTCGGAGATCTTGACGGCAAAAGTCTCGGATTCACAGAAAACCCTATTTTCTGATGTCCACACGGGTTGTCTGTGTATAGGGTTCCTGTACACGCGGGCTGACTATGTATCGGGTGAGTGTACATGTTGGATGACTGTGTACAAGGAGCGTGGAGTGGATAAAATCATGGAGATTTTTGTTTGAGCTGGTGCCAAGCTCTTGGATGATGAGGTAGGTTCCAGATCTGCATTCTATGGCCTCAGATCTATCACCGAGACACTAGTATGGTTACATTATTGTCTTGATGGATACTATTGTTTGATGTGTTGTGAATGCTTAGGGCATTCTCGGTATGGCTTCTATGATGTGGCTCAGTTTGGTTGATTTGGTTGATGGAGTGAGCAACGCTCTTGTGATTCAGTAGTGACATGATTGCTATGGTATACTAGTTATTTATACATGATTGAGATAGCAATCATATTGATTTGTTGTGGAGCATGAGCAAGCTATTGGAGAGATTGGATGTGTTGTGACTGGTTGTGGGTCATTTTGGACAGTGGAAGACATAAGATAAAGTGATTGCAGGTTGCAGAGGATCTGAGCATGTGAAGAAAAGCAAAACCCTAGTTGCTTAGAAGCATATGCTTGTTGCATTATACATTGGCTTCGTTCACACGCGGGCTGTAGTGAGCCAGGGTGTGTGCACACATGGGCTGCACTACTAACAGGTCGCGTACCTGTTGACAGATTGATATATGTTGAGGATTGTTGCCTCATCTCAGTTGGTGCTGAGGGTGTAAGTTGAGTCTTGCATTATAGAGCAGGTGCTCTTACAGAGTTGTACTCTATTCAGTTGTTGCTGATAAACCCCAAGGATTGTAGTCCGTAATAAAAAGAAAATTGTACATACATCTTGTGTTCTTTGTGTTCATTGTGGTGATGACTTGTTGATGATATACTGTTGATATATGTTGTTGATATGTGCTCACATCTAACTGGTTATAAATGACAACAATGGATAATGAATAAATGTTGAATGCTAATTGATGAGTTTTTGTGCAAGAGGGAAGTTTTGGGAAAGAGAGCCCCACACTCATTCACCCCCCCCTCTAAGTGTGGTAGGTGTGTCCAATATACATATGGGTCCTTACCAATCCTTTAAACTCCCTAATGTTGTTTACACTAAGAAATCTTGAAAAACTATCCTAGATTGCAAGCATGTGGGCATGTATGGGCCTGTTACTTTGATCTTTAAACTCCACTATTGATGTAAACTAAGAAATAAATTTCAAGAAACTGTCCTAAGTTTGCAACATGTGGGCATGTATGGGCCCTTACAACTTTAAGATGATTTCAAAAAGAAACTAAGAGGATCCCTAGGGGGGCTTTGTCCTCTCCTAAATATTTTTTGTTAAGGGAGATGAAATGTCTTCTTAACCACCTTTTTTATTCTTAAGATCACTCTATGGTGTGAGAGAAGAGCATACTCAATGATCAAAGTTAATTTGTGGTCCCAATGTAAGTGTTTTGTGTGTGATAGCAATAATATCAACTTAAATTTTACAAACCAAACAAGCCATCCATGTGGAAACCAAAGCAAAAGAGGAGAATACTTGGTTCTTTTTACCCCCTAAGTGCCTATGTTTAGACAACCTTTCATATGGTAAAGGAGTCTAAGTGGAGTGCATGGGAATTACAAATTGCATGAAAGCAAGAATTTGAAGGCTAGGGGCCTTCAAATCACCACAAAACCCTTACAATTTTAAAAATATGGAAATGTGCGTAGGTTACAATTCTGACAGAAGCGTAGTGGGTGCACAGTGTGCAGAGAACAAAATCGTTTTGGGCACATAGTGCACTAAGTGGGTGTCTGTGGGCTGGAATACTCACACACTTTCTGATACGTGTTGAGGGAATTTTTTTTGAGTGAAATTATCTTCCTCCAACTCAAAATTTGGCTTTTGACAGGTAAGGTTGGGTCAGTTTTGGTACCTGCAAGACAAATTGATTAAAAAGAAGTGCCCTCTAAGCCCAAATAGGGTGGAATTTGATACCTATCCCCAGTATGGTCGCCAATCTGTTGTGCTCATTTCGTCACTTGAGTGAGCAAAACAATGGCATTTGCATGCCTAGTTGGGCCTGCTAGACAAGACAAAAGTTAGTGAGTGGGTTAAACAAGCCAAACACATGTAATAAAAAAATAAACAAACTAAAACAACTAAGGAAATAAAAACTAGAATGCATAAGAAACTTTTAGAACCATAAACAATCAACCAATGACCAAGATTATGCCACCAATGGATAACTATATTAGTTGGTAAAACATCATAGAGAAAAATGAGGACTTATGGGTACCCTCTTCCTCCTTGGGAGGGCTCTTGAGTTCCCTAATGGAGAGCTCTTCTTAGAATGGAATAAAAATGGCAAATGATGAAGAAAATCAATGCCTATTCCCTCAAGAGGTGAGTGGAATGGCCTTTTGCAATGATGCTTGAATACTCCAAGGAGAAAAGAGGATTCCCAAGGGAGAATTGATGCAACATAACAATGCTATAAAGATCTTGGTTTCTTAGTGCACCCATGGCCTCCATTTATAGCATTTACTCAAGGAAAAATTCAACTGGTTCTTAATGTGAATACGGGGCACTTTAGGGCACCCTTTGGTCCTTGACCAGCCCCCCATTCGGATTTCATTCAGATTTGGAGGTCAAATCAAGTTGGGAATTGGTCCATAAGTGGTTGGGGGGGCGACAAGAACCATAAATGTGTCATTCATAGGAGTGCACGACTCTTCTTGTACACAGTCACGCATTGTGTGCTCTATGGGCTTTGTTGGCCCATGCACTGTGTGTGCGCTTCCTTTATTGAGTTTGCACATGTCAATTTTTGCCCAATTGTATAGTTTTTGCCTTTTGAAATGCATTATGGTGCTGCAGGTGAACTAATTGTTGTTGGCATTGTTGTATTTATGTAACCATTTGCGTGCAGTGTTGCAGATGAAATTTTAGTGATAACAAATGGTATGATTGTGTCTGTTGAATTTTCATTTCAAAACTTATCTTCTCTTTGTTGTGCCTACAAAAATATGGCAAAGTGATGTAGTATACAAGGTATCGAACCTAAACTAATGAGTGAATGATAGGGAAAATGTGAAGTGAATGGAACTCAAACATAACCAATGTGAACCATTTAAACATGAACAAACAACTATAGGATCTACATTCTCTATCTATATTAGCAATGAGGCTACATACTGAGGAAATTGTGGGGTTGATCCCTCTCACACACAAGTGGGGTTGGTCTCTCCTTTTCCTATTCTGCTCCTCTGCACACTGTCGTTACTAGCAAGTGTCGATCTAATGCAAATGTCAGCAGGTTGCTCCTCTCCACATCCATATTAGCATGTGGGGTCGATGCAATGCAGATTGCAGTGGGTTTCTCTTTTGTGTACTCTCCTCACTAGCAGGTGCGATCAAGCAATGCAGTCATCAATCGGTTTGGGAGATGGTTTGTTTGCTCGAGGTTTGGCACCATAGTGTTTTTTATGTTTGAAGTGGATTTTTTTTTTTTTTTTTTTACTTTTTCTTTATTTTTATTTGTTTTGCGTTTTGTTTATTTTTTATTTGTTATTTGTTATATGTTTGTAATGTAATTTAAACTCATATTTGTATTTAATATGTGTTTTATAGTTATATGTAAGGGTATAGGGATGAAGTGGAGGTAGGTTCCTATGCATGGAGGGTGAGAGGGAGAGAACTGCATGGAGGGAGAGAGTTGACAAGAGTCGTCTATTTCATTTTTAACGACATTGTTAGCATGTGCCTCAGCTTTCCCTGCCACCTGAAATTTGTATACAAGATTCCTTCCATTTATGAATTTTCTCATAAGTTAGGGGGATAAGGGGGATAAGTTAGTATGAAACATTCGTATGGATTTATTTGTCTTATCCATATAACACATCTAACTCATGTAGCCATGATCGCGGTTGCGATCATGCCCGGGCTCTCAAGATTTATCCCAGTTAATATTATGTAGGCCCCATGGTGAGAAATTGGGACATGTGGGATTAGAATCGAAAGTGTTTTGAGGCATACAACAATGGTTAGAACATTATGTTGAAGTTTTAAGGGTTGTGTCTAGGACCCTAGGAAGAGGTACGACCATAAGGAGCTTAGCTAAAATCAGGTGTGGGGGCCGCCAAGGTCGAGGTTAAGTTGGGTTAGGTATAGGAAAGTACATTATATGATTAGATGGGTATATTAGGGCTGAAGTGGAGGTAGTTGGTTCTTATGCATAGAGGGGGAGAGGGAGAGAACGAGCAGAGGGAGGGAGAGATCCAACAAGATGAGACATATTTTTCATTTTTAACAACACAATTAGCACATGCCTCGGTATTCCATTTCACCTCTATATACCTCCCTCTGTCTAACACACTCTCACACTCTAACAAACTCTCACACTATCACAATACTCTCACACATTCTCTCATATAATATCTATGGTGATTAATTTAACTTACTTCATTTGTCTCACACTCTTGACCTTTCTTTTCCTCTCTCTCTCTCTCTCTCTCTCTCTCTCTCTCACACACACACACACACACACACACACACTAACTCTACCCCACACCCCCCCCCCTCTCTATATTCCTCTCTCCCTCTCATATCACGCACTCTCTCATATATCAATTGTGAGTGATTTAACTTACTTCATTTGTATATATCACACTCTCAACCTCTCTTTTTCTATCTCTCTCTCCATGATCTCACTAGTCTCTCTCTCTC
>ML842914.1:9441-39142 GCA_009831015.1 Picea engelmannii
TAAACATAAGTATAGTATGCCTCAAATAACTATGCAAAGCACCAATATATTTGAGCAATGTTTCCTGTGAAGACAAATCAACTCCCAAAACCAAAGCTCGTCTCCTAAACTCCTGAGTAAAAATTTGTACATTCTGTCCTTTTTCTTGTCTAAAATTATGCCATTCCATGGTTGCCTTTTGTTTATAAGCTAATGGATAATTTTTTTTTTTAATTGCTATTATGAAATCATTCCAAGAAAGCAAAATTGTTCCATTCTTTTTCATTTCTTCCCGTGTCTTAGATTCCCACCAAATAAGTGCTGAGGCATCTAATCTTAATGAAGCTAACTGAATTTTGATTTCATCATCTTGAATCTTTTGTATTCTAGAATAGACTTCAATTTGACGTATCCAGTTATCTAACTTTTCAGCATTAACTTCTCCATTATAAAGTGGCAACTCAAATTTTATATCAAGCTTTAATGAAGGAATTTGTGAAGGAGTTTTACCATGCCCATTGGGAAGATGTTTCGAACTTGAAGAAGAAGAAGAAGAAGATGATGATGCAGGAGGAGAGGGTGGTGGAGAAGCACCATTCTCTCCATATCTGCCTGGAGTCTTGTCACCACCGCCTCCCTTATGCATTGAAGGGTTAGAGCCTTCACCCTACGACATCATGGTCCGTTCCATTATGACTTTCATCATATCTCTCATCTGTATGATAGTCTTCCTGAAGTCTGCTTCTTTATCTGGAACATGTTCATGATCTTCTGCATGTGCCATGCTTGGTGAATGTCTCTTTGCAACTTGCGGTGAATAAAACTGCTTCCTCCTCGTCAGATAAGAACTTGGCTCCACAAGTTGACCTTCTCCTCTTGTGATTTTCAACCTTGTGAGCATTAGAAACAAAACTTGAAAACAATCAAGTCTTCAAAACCAATGCTCTGATACCAACTTGATCTAAAAATGAAGAAGACTTGAAAAACTTGAATAATTATTGCAAGTGAAATGTTATGTGTTTAAAGCAACATGATCAATTTGCAATACATAAATTAAGGATTACTTATGAAAAATACACATAGACATCAGCATAAAACAATGAACATCAACACATAAACACAACAACTTGATAAAGGATTTCACCCCTCTCCGAGCTACATCTCCTGGTCCAGCTTCCAATGGATCATTATTATTAAATTTCTCAAAGTGCTCAAAAACATGCCTTACAATGCTCAAAATGACAAACCGATTGCTCCAATGGCTTCCCAGCGTCCCAAAACCCCTGTCTGGGCTCTTTCGGCACCTCAATCGGTCGAAAAATGAAGAAGTTAGCCTCCTTGAAGTTTCCCTCTTCAAATTTGTTGTCTCTGGTTCTACAATTCACACCCTCCTTGAGCAAACCTGGCTCACACGCTCATTTAAGCGTAAAAACTCAGTCCTGTATGCAACTGCGCATCGGTACAAATCGTAGGACGGTTAAGGGCATGCCAGCCCCTAACCGCCTCGGCGTCCGGGCATATGGTGCATGGAACCAAGGGCTAAACGAATTGGTTAGGTCGTTGTATAACTCCCGCGCCACCGGTCAACCCACGGGTTATACGCATTAACCATTGGTTATGTTACCCTGTGCGCATGGTTATTATAATATTCAAACCATAGCATAAATGTATGCGATTATAAATCACGTGCCATATAATATACAACGGTTACAACATATGTTTTATATGTATGTTTTAAACTATGGGTCAGGGCTAAGCCCCGGCCCGCCCCTTTTCCAAATAATACAATACACAACTTTAAATATAAGCCCGTACACATCATATAAAAGGAACATCAGCGGGAAAGTTGGCTAGCAAAGTGTTACGAAGGCATTGGTGTTGGGGGAGGTCCGGGGGTCGAACCCCACAGACTCCCCATATAATTTTACATAACCAATTTAAACAAAAATGAAGGGACACGTGGTGCCATTGGATTGGGCCACGTGTCTTCATATTACTTGCCAATCAGACACGTGTCCTCACCCAATTCACCAAAAACCATCCAACCAATATGTGCCATGTCATCACCGTATGGTATGTACGACCCTGCCACGTCACTGTACGGACTGTACAGACTGTACGGACAGGTACAGTCAGCATCCCAAAATTTTACCTGTTTGTCTTGGAGGACAAATCGCGATATCTCCTCCATATGGACTCCGTTTGCGAAAGTAAATGTACCGCCAGAATCAGGAAGACGAGATGGACACAATGGAACTGCTTTCGTTGCATTCTGAGCACTTTGAAAATTGAGCAAAATTTGATCCCCTGATCAATATTTCTTGTCATGCCATTTCTGGTGGTATGTATAACATCACATAACTCCTCACGATTAGAGAGTTATGGCCATGAGAAGTTGGAGACCCCAGGTTTGGGTAATGGACCCAAGTTTGTTTGATGGATAAAGGTATGAGTTATGATATATTTTTAGATAATACTACTCTATATGGATAGTACATGTCATTACATTTTTGGTGGTATGTGCTACGCCACATAACTCCTCACGATTTGAGAGTTATGGCCTTACAAAGTTGGACCCTCATATGTCCTCTAGAAGCCCCAAAAGGTCAAAGTAGTCAACGTGGTTTAAGAGATTTTAAAAGGTAAATAATAAAGTGAAGTAATGAGTGTATTATAATTCAAAGTGAATAAAAAGAAAATTGTTTCAATAATAAATTTAATGGAGAAATTAGAAGTGGGTTAACCCTAAAATAAGGAAAGTGGGGCCAAGTAACCTAGAAGATGTTTTTAAGGAAGCTACTTGGAGAGTATAAATAAGAGGCAAGGCTCTCTCATTTAAGACACACTTGAGAATATTGAATATCTATAGGTGTTTGAGGTAACCAAGGATATTTAATCTGAAATTCTGAGGGAAGGTGAAGAAAAGAAGGCCAAAATGCAAGGAAGGATAAATTCTTTTGATGGTGCTTTCTAAGGTATGTTATTTACAGGTCATATCACCATTTTCGCTCTAAATTTTTTTCTATAATGATATATACCATGAAATTTCTATTCCATTAAACATACCAAAGTATCTATGGTAAAACATTTATCTTGTGGGTCGTTTTATTTTGGGAGTTACACTCTGTGGAAAATAGGGTTTGTGGCTACTCCTGAAACTAGTCAAAAACAGGTGTTTCGGGTAAAAATGTCATAACTTATTCATAAAAGATAAAAATTAAGTGAGACCAAATATGTTGGTTAGGGTACAATATATAGTATGTTGTGTAATATTTTTAGATCAATTCAACAAGTATTCCATGCAGGGCACACTCTACAAGGTCGCTCTCTAGAATAAGCCAAAATTCAGCAAGGTATGCCATTTTTGCTATAACTCATTTTCTGAGAGGTTCCAAGTAGTGACACTTGGAGGAATTTCATAAAAAAACTGAATAACATTGTGTATAATTTTTATATATTTATACATTATAGGTTCAAATTTATGATTACTTCAAGTTAGGGTTGTTGACTAATCCAAAACTAGGCATGTGAGACTAAAGAAAAGTTTGATGAAAATGCCAGTCTCTTGTTGTTAATGTTAAGGAAGGTTTGCAAGAATGTGATCATATACACCAGGTCTATTACAGAGATACAAATCAGTTTTGGATGATGAAATTGATGAGGTTTTTTGGTTGAGGTACATGTTGAGTACATAGTTGAGACAAGTAGTTGATGAGTTGGCACATACATGAGGTGTATAGTCGATGATGTTGGTACATATTGATGAGTCATAGTTTATGAGTAGTTGACACATGATTGGTACAGGTTGTTTGGTACAGGTTGGTGCATGGTTGATGCACTTGTTTATAGTACAGGTTGATTACAGGTTGAGGTACAGGTTGATGCATGGTTCAGATTTATTGGTACATGTTTACAGCGATATATCTCACAGTGATAGTGTGACAGTGGTTCCATCATTATACTTCTACTTCAGGGCAGTTGGACGAGGCAAGGATAGGTGGTTGTATCCACCTTCTGGTTGTATCTAGAGAACATAGGGGGTTGTAGCCTCCTTCTGGTTGTAGCAAGAGAATTGGGGAGTTGGAGCTTCCCTTAGGTTGTAGCCTGAGAAACTAGGGGGTTGGAGACTCCTTCTAGTTGCAGCTGGAAAAAAAAAGGGAAGTTGGTGCTTCCAATGAATATAATTCTTCAAGACATATAAGAAAAAACATTCTGTGGTTTTCTCCCGATTTGGATTTCCATGTAAAATACTGGTGTACTATGTATGTGTATGATTGTTCATTTGTTCTTTGCTTATTTACTCTGTAGTTATTGGATGATAATGCTTCATTGATATAACACTTGGATTATATGGTTAAAAAGGATTAAATTGCTCTATTACCGATTCACCCCCCCTCTCAGTAATCCAACACCACCCATCGTCACATTTATCAAGAGAACATGTGCTATATCCATGGAGTGAAAAATTTTCAAATCATGATTGCAAATGGAAGTTCCATGAAATGTGGGGAGAATTGTGAAAATTTGCGGCTAGAAATTGGTCAGTCCAAATGAAATATCATATGTTTACTATCGAGATGGGTGGTTGTGACACTATTCTTGGTCCTGAATGATTATGTACACTCACTTCCATCACCATGTATTTTAAGGACTTAACCATGAAATTCCAACAAGAAGGACAATAATATAAGTTCCAAGGCATCGTGATAACTCCCTTGAGATCATCAGTTCCATCCAAATGGAAAATATACTAAAAAAAGGTCATTCTGACATTATTTACCAACTCCATTCCATTCAAACAGTTGATACACCCTTTGTACATCCCGACGCTTAATATATACTCTCCCAAGACCAATATATTTTTAACACTCCCCATGGAATTCCACCTTCTTGCGTCACCCATGATAATTCCATTCCCTTAGTCTCAAGTAGTCTTCCTCCCAATGTTTTCCTTTATTTTCATCCCTTTTACCAAAAAAATGAAATTGAGAAAATAGTTCAAGAATTGTTAGAAGTGAGTGTTATCTTCCCTAGTACTAGCCCTTATTCTTGTCTTGTAGTCATGGTACTCAAGAAAGAAAGAAATTGGTGCATGTGTCTTGATTTTTACACCCTCAACAAAATTATAATCAAAGACAAATTTAACATTCCTATCATTGATGACACTTTGGATGAATTGAGTGGTGCTCAGTACTTTACCAAAATTGATCTCTGTTGTGGCTACTACCAGATGCATATGAAAGAGGATGAAATTCCTAATACTTCCTTTCGCACTCATGAGGGTCACTATGAGTTCTTGGTTATTCCATTTGGCCTATGTAATGCACCTTCCACTTTTCAAAGTCTCATGAATAATGTCTTTTGTCCTTTCCCCTATCAATTTTTCTTAGTTTTCTTTGATTAAATCCCCATCTATCGTAAAACTTGGAAAGGCCACCTCGCATGAACTTTTTATCAAATAGTATAAATGTGATTTTGGAGCCTCTAAAGTCAAGTACCTAGGTCATATTGTAGGAAAGTATGGTGTATGTGTGAATCCTAAGAAAATATGAGCTATGAAGGATTTTCCTCACCCTAAAATTCTAAAATGTTTGTTTCTTTCTAGGTTTAACAAGATATTATCACAAGTTTGTTCAAAATTATGGTAAAATTGTAGATCCTCTCATTGCTCTTCTTAAAAATAATTTTTTCTGTTGGACTTCCATAGCTGATCAATCCTTCCAAGCCTTGAAAGAGGTTATGTGAAAGACTCTTATTCTAGAACTACCTGACTTCACCAAGACTTTTGTCCTGGAATTTGATGGTTTAGGGAAAGGAATTGGGGAAGTTCTCATGCAAGATGGAAGACCTTTGAATTTCACTAGTAAACAAATTTCAGAGAGACATTTGGGCCAATCCACATATTAAAAGGAAATGTTGGTTATTTTGCATGTAGTGGATCTTTGACGTCCTTTTCTGTTGGGGAAATTCTTTCAAATTAAAACTCATCATGATAACCTCAAGTATTTTTTGTAACAACACATTTCATCCCTAAAGCAATAGAAATGGGTGACTAGTATTTTTGGTTATGATGATGAGATAATTTAAAATAATGGAAAATAAAATGTGGTTGTTGATTCTCTTCCAAGGAAATATGAAGAAATAAGGGTCCCTTTTTCCCCTCTCTTTTATTGTAGAAGATTGGATACAAGCCATTTGCTAGGAATGGTTGCAATATCATAAACCTTCTGTTGTGCCTATTTCATCACTTGGGTGAGAAAAACAATGGCACTTGCATGCCTAGTTGGGCCTGCTAGAAAAGACAAAAGTTTGTGAGTGGGTTAAACAAGCCAAACACATGTAATAAACAAATAAACAAACTAAAGCAACTAATAAAATAAAAACTAGAATGCATAAGAAACTTAGAACCATAAACAATCAACCAATGACCAATATTATGCCACCAATGGATAACAATATTAGTTGGAAAAACACCATAGATAAAAAAATGAGGACTCATGGATCCCCTCTTCCTCCTTGGGAGGGATATTGAGTTTCCTAATGAAGAGATATTATTACAATGGAAGAAAAATGGAAAATGATGAAGAAAAATCAATGCCTATTCCCTCAAGAGGTAAGTGGAATGGCTTATTGCACTGATGCTTGGATACTCCAAGGAGAAAAGAGGATTCTCAAGGGAGAATAGAGGCACCATAACAATACTATGAAGATATTGGTTTCTTAGTGCACCCATGTCTTTCATTTATAGAATTTCTTTAAGGAAAAATATAATTGGTTCTTGGTGTGAACAAGGGGCCTTTTAGGGCACCCTTTGGTCCTTGACCAACCCCCCATTCAGATTTTTCTCAGATATGGAGGTCAAATCAGGTTGGGATATGGTCCATAAGTGGTTGGGGGGATGGAAAGAACCATAAATGCACCATTCACAGGAGTGCATGGATTTTCTTGTACACAATCGCACATTTGGAGAATTGTTCTTTCTGAGGGCTTTGTTGGCCCACACACTATGCACATGCTTCCTTTAGTGATTTTGCACATGCCAATTTTTTCCCAATTGTATAGTTTTTTCCTTTTGAAATACATTTTCATGCTACAGGTGAACTAATTATTGTTGGCATTGCTGTATTTCTGTAACCATTTGCATGCAATGTTGTAGACGAAATTTTAGTGATAATAGATGACCCCTGATGTCTGAGGTTAGGAGAAAATGTATAGCCGAAATACATCAATGTTTCTTCTACTGAGAGTGCCATTGTAATGAAGAGTGTTGAGGGGAATTGCAAGGGCGATCTATCAGAGGGAGAGGGGAAGCTGTGGGACCCAAACCTTTCTCTAGGGAGTAAAAAGAAAATCTATATACAAATGAGGTGGGCATGCCCCATGCTCGTGTCATGTAACTCAAAATGTAAGATAGTAACTAAAGATGTATGCTGATGTAGATAATCGTAGCGCCCTCTGGGGCAGTTGATAATGAAAGATGACAATTTTGAATGGTGAAAATACTCTAAAATGAGGCAAGGATGTCTGGAAGAAGTGTCGATGACTTGTAGGCATTGATGGCCTAACAAAGTCAAAGGTATTTGGCTGGTATAAAAAAACTGCAATAGTCACATGGTAAGACTCACCGTAACATGAGATTTTGCTGAAGTAGAATGTTATGGGGGTCAATGGAATCAAAGAGCGATGATGATTCTCTCTGTGTCGTCTGAGACTCCTCATTGTAAAGGTAATGAGATCCAAAATACTTCCACCCTTCTGGAAACTATGCTGATGTCGATAGAAAGGGAGACATGACTCCAAGAAGCAAAAGGGCTTCATGAAATCCACTAAAATGAGATCAAGTACTGATAGGGAACATGAAAGAAGTCAAGATACGTTGAGACTCAATACTTCCCTTGGTTGGGGTATGTTCAAGGAATGATTGGAAGAAAACATAAAACTGTATCTAGTGTCAGGGGGACGACTAGATATGGGGTTAAATTGTGCTAGAGGCTTGACAAAGCGGACAAACTCATAGATTAGGGGTACATGGATTTTTGGATACTCAGGGTTTGTGAATGATGTCAAAATGAAAAAAGGAGAGTGGATGCCCCAACCAAGGGAGACATGGGTTGTGTTGTTGGGAAAAAGAAGGTCATCAGGGGTGATGACAAAAGGCTAAGTAAATGTTGGAAACAAAGGCTTTTTACAATTACCAAATAAATAAAGAATAATTTGGGATGAGTGTACATATACATAAATGAGTGCCCCAATGCGAGATGGATTGGCTTGTGAGGGTGCAAGTTGTGAAGATAACTGGTGAAGGGTGGGGGCCCCATGGGTGGGTTTTTGTATGAGGTAAATGAATGGAGGGAAATCTGTAGATGGGCAAACTGATGGTGAATGATATGGAGGGATAATGATACTGTGGAGGTGTAGTCAATAGAACCAAGATGATATAACCTGGGAGTCCATTAGGAAAGCTAGCAATATCATGAGAAGAAGTTTGTGGTTTCATCTCGGAAGTGAATAAGACGATTTAGACTCCCATCCCTAGGGGGTGAAAGCAGCATGAGTGTCAAGTTTCCAAGGGGAACTATGAATGGGACAACTCATGTGGGGGAGAGTGCTACCGGGTGACAGTACTAAAATGCAACATAGGTGATGGTATTGCAAAGCCCAATGTAAGGTCCCTAATGGTGAATGTCATAGGGTGTGACCGAGAGATGCAATTGATTTTTAGAGGGAAAAATTACATGCTAGTGTCGAGCATATACCTCAAGGGGTTGTGTCATTTGTGATGACCAAGTACTTGCACACATAAAAACCAAGTACCTGATGTGAAAAATATCTAATGATAAAGAACACATAACAACTATCTGATAATTTTGAACATAAGCATGCGTACATGGACGTGACATGAGAAAAATTCTCCCTCGAGACCAAGCTCAGATGTTGACCCGGGGAATGTGAGTGTGTATATGGTGGGACCTTGATCCCGTGGCTGAGAACGGATCAGGAAACAAAGGCTTCGGGATCTTGTAAATAAGTGTGGAAGTTTGGAAAACAAGACTATATATGGCTGGTGGGCCCACAATGCCACCTCATTTGTACCCATCGCTATAGTGATTTGACGAGAGAATTTGAATATTATGGGAGCTCGAGTTGATCAATCCAGGAGTTACGAGAGTCAGGTTAGTGGTCTCATCCTCCTGCATAGTATGAATTTCCTAGATTTGATTTAGGGGTTGTACGAATGGTCGTACAAGGGTAGGTTTAGGGGTGGGCCCACTAATGGGTGGGAGAAGGAAGAATAACCACGCTCATATGCATGGGTATAATTCCATCTCCCATTCATAATGTGAGATTGAACTTGACACAACTGTGCATAGGGGCATGGGGGAGGGAAATACAGGCTCGCATGAGATGCGATCCTGTTAATATTACAATTGTGCACTTTGCATAACTGTTTCTCAGACAATTGCACATCACTGCGAAGCCATGTAGAGGACATGTGTGCATGTGTGCACACTTATCATGGTGACAACTATGCATTGATGCACAACTATTTGTCAGATAACTGTGCATTAGTGTGCAACTATGCAAAGAACAGGTGCGCATGTGTGCACACCTGTGTGGGTGAAAGCCGCGCATTGGAGGCGAGGCTAAGGGTGTTTGAAATTTTGAATTTTTTGATTTTATTTTTTTTTATGGATGATGAGGGCTGACCAATTTTTTTTGTGTAGATGCAGGTGATCAACTTGTGATGGGAGAGTCTTATTCCAGTTCGTTGGAGAGAGTGATACTGGGAGCGTCTCCGATAGGTGGTGAGGGAGTAGTTGGGTGTTCAGAGACACTTAGTAGCCTGCAGGTTGCTCAAGTTCTTTGACCATCCCTTGATACGATCACAGTAGTTCATATATGATATCTATGTGGAGCACTAATCTATAGTGTTTCATTGTTAGGGGGAAACAACTGACACTATCCGTTGTGGAGGATGTGTACTTTTTGACGGGGCTCCCATTCGGGGGGATGGCCCTTCCTGCTGACCCCTAGCTATTGGGGGATGAGAGATTGGTGGACTTGGCATGTCGCTAATGCTCGAGAGAGAACTTGATGTTAGATTCTATCATTCATATTGAGGTGATTGATGACCTCTTGACTTAGTGTATTTCTGCCATGGTAGTGAGGATCTACAGATCCTTTGTGACTCAACGAATCACAAGAGGTCAGCTGAGGATTGTGGAGAGGGTCCTATATGGGGACCATTTTTCCTGGGGGATGATGTTGCACTCTAGGATGATGGGGTAGATTCACCAGTATCAGACCACTGATTCGGGTGAATTTTCATTTGGGTCGATCCTGGTGGCTTGGTTTTTGGAGAGGGTTCCCCTTTTGTGCTCGAGGATTTTGCTGGCACCTTCAGGGTTGAGTCAACTGCATATGATGTGGTGGGCCCATGTTCTAGTGTGACATGGGGGAGGTGAGGGTGGACATTACTTTAGGGCCACTATGGCATGCGTTTGGCATCATATTCCATAGGTGATACTATGGTATCCATATGGTGGTATGGAATACCATCATGATCCTAACATATTGCTGCCTCCTGGGGGGGTTGGTATTAGAGAGGTATGTTTATGTATTTATGTTTTTTGATTTTGATAGCGTAGCATATGATGATGTATATGTGGATGCTGACTCTATCTCTGGTGTTTGTGTTTGTAGATGTGGAGCCCCAAGGCCGTGAGGCCAAGATGGTCGGGGAGTCGACTTACTAGGGACCAACATGACTGCCGCGGGAAGATCTGTGGGTAGGAAAGAGGTGCACGAGAGATGATTCTTGTGATGGACCAACACATGAGCCGAGGGCATGCTAGAGACTTAGACCAGATGACGCTAGTGTTGAACCAGCACATGAGACGCAGGCAGAGGCCAGAGGGGGGATGGAGGGCCTTCTTCGACGGTTCAAGGAGGTTCTATAGGGTGTTCTAGAGGGTATGTGGGCCCACATCTAGGATGAGAGTGTCCTGGAGAAGTGTGTGGGTGTGCCGACGAAGTGGCAAACCTTGATCCATCGAGAAGCTATAGTGGGGGCAACGATGACAGGTCGAATGCCCCTTGGACCCAGAGGGCCGCTAGCTGGTGGGTCGCCTCCAACTGACATAGGACCTTGGGGGGGGGGGAAGCTCTGGGGGCACCATGAGTGTTGGTTTTGTATTTGTATAGGCTTGCAAGCCCATTTTGTATAGGGTAGTTGATACCCATTTTGTATAGGGTAGGGGGTACCCATTTTGTACCTATAGGGGTGAGGGGACTCAATGGCCTATGAGTGAGTTATATTGTATATTTGTAAACATCTATGACATTTTTGGAGGATATATATATATATGGATACATATTATTGGCTCTTTTTATGTCTACATGTGTTTATGTTTTTTTGATGATTTATGATGTCTAATCTGTATGTTGTGACAAATGTTTGATGCTTTATGTATATGTGATGATGTTTTGATGTGATAAATGCCAATCTAACACTAGGTTATNATTGGCTCTTTTTATGTCTACATGTGTTTATGTTTTTTTGATGATTTATGATGTCTAATCTGTATGTTGTGACAAATGTTTGATGCTTTATGTATATGTGATGATGTTTTGATGTGATAAATGCCAATCTAACACTAGGTTATCCATATTATATGCTATTTGATTAAATTGTCTTGGAATATGTGTAAATGTGATTGAATAAAAGTTGCGAGATATGTTGGCACAGGGGCAGACCCAGGGTTCAATGCTTCAACAACACACCAACAAAACCCTAACTACTGGCCCTTTCGGCAACACCTGGGAAGCAAATGAAGTCTCACTCGAGGTAGAGGCAGGGGTCGTTGCAGGACTCAAGTGTCTACAACCTAGATGGGACTTAGATCTATGATCACAATACTTAACAGAGCACTTAGCAGTTAACATTCATTAATATTTAACCATTATTCACATCGCAGGTTGAAACCCTAATTATAAAACAACACAGTATTCAATAGCTCTAACACATCCAAGCACTTAGCATATAGAAATAGATTATATCTAGCATTCATTCACATCACTAAGCACTAAGATACTATATCAGATGCATCTAACATATATTACTACACTAATCATAAATCACATCAACAATATAACAACCATAATGCACAAAACAACCACAACACATGATATACGTGGTTCACCCCAGTATGGGGCTACACCCACCAACTCTTTTTTTTCTTTATGGTCTTTGAACCATATTCTTACATGCATAGAGCCACCGAGCCTACTCCTCATAGGATAGGAGATCTGTGCGGACCTCGCCAGATCCTCCTTCCCCGAGCTAGGTTCAAGCATAGAGCCTTCTTACAATCACTTGCACTTAGCTCTACAAGTTCTCACCACATCATGCACAACTATTTGCACTTAGCACAAATAAACACTTAGCTTACAATTGACTTAACACATTAGCCTCATTACACCCATATGTCTCTCTTTCCTCTCTTACTTACATCGCCTAGCTTTCTATTTATACTTTACAAAAGGGGCCTAAGCATGGGTAAACCCATGGTCTGACATCCCATACTTGTTACATAAAACCTAACCCCAAAAATCACTAAAAAGGGGGCGAGATCCTGTGATCTCCGCTTCACCTTCGACGAGCCTATCGAAGTCCCAAAATTGGTCAAACATGACCAAGGTTCTCCAAAACTTGGGCAAGGGCCAATAGGCCCCCAACACTCACCTATGACTCATCCTGAGTCACTCTGATATGGGTAACTCTTCCTCAAATTTCTCGATCTTAGGTCGAGCTTCCTTGACCCGTTGCTTCACTAGATCCTCCTGCTCGATGAACTCCTCAATAAATTTCTTGGTCATAGGTCCTTCTAAGAATTTTTCTACTGTGGTGACCACTTGTTCCAATTTTGCACCTCACCCTTCAATATCCTCAAAAAGTGTGCAAGCTTCATCCTGCACTGGCTGGAGCTTCTAAGTCACTTCCATGACTTTACTCTGGATGGCATGGACCTGCTACTGAACCATGCATTGTTCCTGGGACCTTTTCATCCTCTCAACCATTGACAATGGCTTCAACTATGATTGCACTAATGCTGCTTGCTACTTTTCCTCCCATAGTTGTGACTTCAGTGTCCTTAGTTCAGGGTCTTTTGCAAGATGCTTGTAAGTCTGCGCACTTCGACTGCTGATTTTTTTTGCATTCTAAGGCTAATTCCTTGATTCTATGGACTGCATTTTGGGCGGTTTCTTCTCTCTGGTCTTGCACTTCCTGCGGAGTGCTTAGCATTGCTTGTAACTCCAGTTTTTCTACTCTTTGTTGGAGTTGTTGAATGGCTTTAAGAAGCTTTCCCACTTGACTCTCCACCGGGTCTTCTTCCATTTGTTCTAATCCTATCACAGAGAAAAGTGCTCTAGTGACTGCTTCTTTAACTCCAATCTTCTCCATGAGTAGTTGTTCTTTCTCCTTCTAGATCTACACTCTATCCTTTGTGAAATTCACCTGGAGGTATTATTTTTCTTGTTGCGCAACCCAACGTTTCTCTATGGCTTCCTCTTTTTCTTCCTTTAATGCCTATGTGGTCTGCTCTTTTTCTTTCTGGACACGATGAAGTAGAGCTTCGGTCACATTAGCTATTCTGCGTAGTTTGAAAGACTCATCTCCAAACTCAAACCCTTCAGATGATGGAGGCACAGTAGACATTGCGTAGCTGGAGTAGAGGGCTTGATGTACCCCTTTCAACTCTTCTTCAATCCGGTCATACATGGTCTCTTGTTTTGCTTCGTTGCACTATAAAATATCTTCTAAGGTATCTGATACATCAACGATGATGAGGTCGATGTCATCCACCGTGAGCACAGTCTGCATTTTGGGATTACTAGCTTTGGAATTCTTCTGCAATGAAGGTTTCGTGGGGGAAACATTTCTTTTCTTGGATGTCCTAGCCTCATCAATGGGATCCCTAGGCAGTGTTACTTCACCCTTCTCTATTTTTTCTTCTTTCCCTTCGTTCTCTTCTTTGTCTACTTCATCACCTCCTCCCCCTCCAGGTGAATCTGAAGCAGTCTCTTCTAATGCACTGTTCAACTTCTGTACCTCTTCCTTCTTCTTCCTTCTACTACTATTGGGTGCATCATACTCTTCACGAATGACCACAGGCCTACTGATGAGGTCGGGGTTGGATAGTTCTTCCTGGTTGACTGGTATAAGGAACTTTGCAGGCCATTCCTTAGTTATTTCTTCCATGTCCTCCTCTGTGAGATTATAGTAGGATTGGAGATCTTCTTTATGTTCGTCTCCATGTGCAGTGATATAAATAAAATGTCTATCTACGCAGAAATTCACAAGGGGCCTGAACCTGTGCAGGGTGTTCGACGTCATACAAGGGAAGGAATTAATATCCCTCTTCAACTATAGGTAATAGGTGTGGAACACCACGTTTGACTGCCATTGTTTAGCCATGTCTCTCAAGTACCAGAGCGTAGTGAACTTTGCATCTAGGGGTTCATATGGTTCAATCTCAGGGAAGGTCGCTCCTTTTGGCATCTCCCAAGCAATGAAGGTGATGAGGATCAACAACCAACTAAAATGGAACTTGTAGCCCTGATCCTGAGCTTCACGATAGTATTGCTCTAATTGGTTGACGAGGTAGCTCACCCAGTTCATCTATAGTCCTTCAATTCATTTTCCCACAAGGTCAACAATGAACCCTTGACCTGCATGGGTCTATTCTTCCTTAATAGCTTACCAATGATCAACTGGAAGGCTAGGCGCACTGTGCCATTCTGGATGGAGGATACCTTGTAGCCTTGCTTCCATTTCTCCACATTGCCATAGGTATATTTGATTCTCTGCACTAGGGCGTGATCTGCAGTCTTCCTTGGATAAAATTCCCGAGGGTCTAGTCCTTGCATGCTCAATCTGGTGATCCGATGGATCAATGTTGGGTCTAGGGTGATGCATTTGTCCAACCACAAATAAATTCCATGGAAGCAAGACAATAGGATTTTAACGCATGCATTAACCTCCTGATGCCTTCCAAAGTGGGGTATCTTAATTACATTAAGGAGGGTGGACCTCAGGATGTCCATGGTCCACGGTTGGGGGATGATATTTGACTTCTTCCCCATTTTCTTGGTCAAATATTTATGTGGGGCGAGCATGCCATAGTTCTTGCGATCTCCCAATTTGAAGTCACTGATCTTCAACGTCATAATCTATCCTAATTGTGGTCCCACTGCTTGTATCCCCTTCGGGAGGTACACAATGATCAAGGTGTAGTCAAATTCCCTCGGGACACTGTCACGACTAACCGCACCAGCCATAGGCGAGATATATTAGGGAAATATAGATGGGATGAGCTTCATGTTCACCAAGTCATCACGATGCTTACTCCATTTCTCTATCACAGCTCTAGAGGGTCCAGATCGACGTGCAATCAATGGAGAGAATTTCACTCCTCTAGTTGATGAGGCCTGTGCCCCTGCAGACATGACCTTATCAACCATTAAGTCTATGAGAATTTTTTCCATGGAATTTTCCACTGCACTACGCTCACCCGACATACACGCTCGAGATCATATATCTCAGGTCAGTGAACAAACATTCAATGTAATAGCATGGGTGGCAAGGTCTCAATAAGAACAATGTGGTAATAGTTAGCTCTCTGTGGGCTCGAATAATCACTTTTCACAAAAGTGTTCTCAGTGAAACGTTCGACAAGATAAATAGACAACGTCGTAATGGATTCCTCCAATAGACAAGAAATGCTTCAATTAATGCAATTCCATCCATTATGGAGTGATCCCAATGGTCCAATGAGGATATTTCCGGTCATAAATGCATTTCTATTCATTATGGAGTGTCGGTCTAATGGTCGAGATGCCTCCATTGGTCATATTGCTTCTCCATGGAGAAGTGCCAATCTACGATGTCCTGCTATTCCAACAAAGTTCTAGTTCTGCAAACCTTCCTTCTGTGAAGTCCTCTCTAGAACTTCCTGCAATTTTTCTAACTTTTCTTTCTTCTTACTAAGCTTTCTGCCTTTCTTCCCTGTTATTTGAGTCACTGGGTTCCTCTTTCCATTTTTATTCTTATCTCTTCTTGGCATAGTAACTTCGCACTGTGGAGGGTCTTTCATAGTATTAGAGGGTAATACTTCTCTTTTGGGAGTAGGTGCTCTACTCTCCTGTATGGACAGATGTTTCAAGTCTTCCTGTGTTCTTTCAAATTTGACATTTAAGTCTCTGCTCCTTATTAGCTTTGAATTTTTCTCTTGTTCTGCCAGTAAGTGAGCTATTCTCCTAGCCATAAAATCCCTTAGTTCTTTATTTTCCTGTTCTATATCTTCCTCTTCTTGTTTCTTTCGTATCTGATCTTTCTCAATCCAGGTTGTTCCTAGAAAAATAGAAAATGGGGTGTTGTTCTCATCAAACTTAGCAACCTCAAATTCTTCCTCTGTCGAAGTTCCATGAGCACTCATCGGTATCTGGTTAATTATTCCACATAAGGTTATCATTTTTCCTTTAAATAGTCCTATTCCTCCCAATGAAGGAACCATAGCATGCCTTCCTAAAATTTCCCAAGTTCTTTCTGTCATAATATTCACCTGTGTTTCCTCATCCAGAACATAGTCTATGTCGAAGTCTCCCATTCTTGTTTCTATGCACTCTTTCTCTTTTAATATTTCTGATAAGTTGATGTCTCTGTGATCATTCAGGGTTTCTTTCATCTGTAATAATACAGTCTTTGATTATTTATGGGGTTCTATCATATCCTTAGTCTCTTGGCATTTATCATGGTTTTCTTGTCTTATATTCATCTTTTAAACTTTATCAATCATTCTAGGGAAATCCAAAACTTCAAGTCCATAGATTTACATCAAAGACAACTAGGACCTCTACCAGAGCATTCCTTAGCAAGATGTCCCGGTCTTCTGCAACTATAACAAAGAGTTAATCCTCTCTTTCTTTTAAATGATACCCAACCTTTTTTGTACTGCGCACTAGGATCACAGTAATGAACCTACAAAAAATTCTTTCTAGGATCCTGCATCCATTTTTTAGTCCAAACATTCTTTCTATACATAGGAATAACATATATTTCACTATTTCTATCATATCTACTCATATCAAATATTCTTTCTTCTAGTTGTTCCCTAGCTTCCAGACTAGGAAAAAATCTATCAAGCATTCCTAGATCCATTCTTTCGAAACAAAATTTTTCACTTATCTTAACTTTCTCAGAGCACAAAGATTTAAGATCTTACCTCTTTTCTTAAGATATGATTCCTTTCTTACCACAGATCTTCGCAAGTCAAGTAGAATACTGTGCACTAAATCAATAGATCTATGCACAGATCTTTCTCTTTTCTTCAGTTCCCAACAATCACAGTTTTAGGTCCTAACAATAGAACCATTTGTTGGCACAGGGGTAGACCCAGGGTTCAATGCTTCAACAATGCACCAACAAAACCCTAACTACTGGCCCTTTCGACAACACCTGTGAAGAAGATGAAGTCTCACCTGAGGTAGAGGCAGGGGTGGTTGCATGAATCAAGTGTCTACAACCTAGCTGGGACACAGATCTCCGATCACAGTACTTAACATAGCACTTAGAAGTTAACATTCATTAATATTTAACCCTTATTCACATCGCAGGTCGAAACCCTAATTATAGAACAACATAGTATTCAACGGATCAAACACATCCAAGAAATTAACATATAGAAACAGATCATATCTAGCATTCATTCACATCTCTAAGCACTAATCTACTATATCATATGCATCTAGCATATATTACTACACTAAGCATAAATCACATCAACAATATAACAACCATAATGCACAAAGAAACCACAACATAGGATATACATGGTTCACCCCAGTATGGGGCTACATCCACCAACTCTTTTTATTCTTTATGGTCTTTGTACAATCTTCTTACATGCACAGAGCCACAAAACCTACTCCACATAGGACAAGAGATCTGCACAGACCTCACCAGATCCTCCTTCCCTGAGCTAGGTTCAAGTATAGAGCCTTCTTGTAGTCACTTGCACTTAGCTCTGCAAGTTCTCACCACAACATGCACAACTATTTTCACTTAGCACAAATCAACACTTAGCTTACAATTGACTTGGAACATTAGCCTCATTACACCCATATGCCTCTCTTTCCTCTCTTACTTACATTGCCTAGCTTTTTATTTATACTTTACAAAAGGGGCCTAAGCATGGGTAAACCCATGGGTTGACATCCTATACCCATTACATAAAACCTAAACCAAAAAATCCCTAAAAAGGGGGTGAGATCTCGTGATCTCCACTTTTCCTTACACTTCACCTTTGACCAGCTTGTCGAAGTCCCAAAATTGGTCAAACATGACCAAGGTTCTCCAAAACTTGGTCAAGTGCAAACAAGATAAGAGTCTAACTTGTAGGTATTTGCGAAAGAGGCAAGGGTCGCATACATGATATAGATTTTTGAGCTGCAGGACGACAAGCTGGGAATCTAATAAAACACTAAGGTGATGACTGTGGTGGTGACTAGCCTCGCCGAGGAGACCAATGACAATGACATATTTTTCTTGGTTGTTGGTGGCTGAGCCCAAACATATGCCGCTGGAGTGGAGTAGGTCATGTGAGGGGGTATAGAGGGCACAAGCAGCCGAAGCGATATTCTGTGTCCAATGGTTAGAATCGTTAGCGTAACTGATGTGGTAGGTCGATGGAGGATGCATCTATCAATAACATAGATGGTAGATCAGACATGAGGAGTGGTGGTGAAAAAAAGAAGACTAAAAACTCTTCAAATGTGTAAAAATAAAAATCCTAAGGTAGAAATGGCTATGCTCAGGCATAGAACGTCTTTAAGTACAACCCGTTGACGGGTTATTTGAGAGCATATCCTTCTAGAAAGGCCAAGATGTATGTTCCTTTAGTGAGGCAGTGCTAAAACATGTAGGGTCCATGCCATAATGATTCAAATTTCCCATGGTTGAGAGTATCGTGGGCGATATCATAGGCTAGGATGAGATCTCCTTCATTGAATGAATGAAGGTTGACATGGTGGTCAAAGGTGGCTTTAGACAATTTTTTAGCTACCTTGTTATTTTGTAATGAAGATTGACAATCTTCATCCAACGAATCTAAGGTCAAAAAGTGTTGCTCCATTGGAGCAGTGTTAGGTAATATCTTGATGTATGTGCATAACACGAGATTTTTTCACTCGATAGGGAGGGTGGATTCGATCCCATGAATGAGGTGGAACGGTGTAAAATGCGTGGTAGTTTTGATTTCCGTGCCATAAGCCCATAATGCTAAAAACAACATATGATGCCAGTTGGTCTTATGTTGGTTGACGATATGTTGTAGCATGGTTTTGAGGACTTTGTTGACAACCTCGACCTGTCCATTGGACTGAGGGTATTATGGGGAGTGTTGGCACAGGGGCAGACCCAGGGTTCAACGCTTCAACAATGCACCAACAAACCCCTAACTACTGGCCCTTTCGGCAACACCTGTGAAGAAGATGAAGTCTCGCCTGAGGTAGAGGCAGGGGTGGTTGCAGTACACTAGTGTCTGCAACCTTAGCTAGGACACAAATCTTCGATTACAATACTCTAGCAAAGCACATAGCAATTATCCTTCATTACTATCTAGCCTGTACTTACTTCACAGACAAAACCCTAATTACAGAGAAACACAATATTTATCAAGATCTAATATATTCAAGCACTAAGCATATCAACATAGATCATATATAGCATCTTATTCACATCATTAGGCACTAATATATCATATTCATCTAAGCATACATCGTTACACTAAGTAGTAATCATATAAACAATAAAAAATTTACAATTCACAAAGAAACCACAACACAAGATATACATGGTTCACCCCCAGATTAGAGCTACGTCCACCAACTCTTCTTCTCTTTATTATCTTCAGTCAATTGTCTACATGCACAGAGCCACAAGATCCTACTCTGCATAGGACAAGATATCTATGTGCACTCAGCCAGATCCTCCTTCCCCGAGATAGGTTACATCACAAGACCTTTACACAATCTCTTACATTCACTTGCATTTAGCCTTGCAAGCTTCACACAGTATGCACAAAGCATGTACACTATCACTTGCACTTATCACATCATCACACATATGTCTATATCATCCTCCTCTTACGTCACCTAGAAATCTATTTATACATTACAAAATGGTCCTAAACATGGCTAAACCCATGGGTCGACATCCTCATACCCGTTACATAAGCCCAAAACCCACAAAGCCCTAAAAAGGGTCCGAGATCCTGTGATCTCCGCTTCGACTTGCACTCTACCTTCAACAGCCTGTCGAAGTGATAAAATAGGTCAAACTTGAACAAGGATCCTCAAAACTTGGTCAAGGGCCATTTTTTGGCACAGGGGCAGAACCAAGGTTCAATGCTTCAACAACACACCAACAAAAGCCTAACTATCAGCCCTTTCGAAAACACATGCAAAGCCAATGAAGTCTCACCCGAGGTAGAGGCATGGGTGGTTACAGGACTTCGGTGTCTACAACCTTAACTAAGACACATATATGTGATTACAATACTCTAAAAAATCACTTAGGAATTCTCCTTCATTAGTATTTATATTGTACTTACTTCGTAGAAACAACCCTAATTACAGAGCAACACAATATTTATCCAGATCTAATATATTCAAGCACTAAGCATATCAACATAGATCAGATCTAGCATCTTATTCCCATCATTAGTCACTAAGCTATCATATTCATTTAAGCATACATCGTTACACTAAGAAGTAATCATATAAACAATAAGACATTCACAATGCACAAAGAAACCACAACACAGGATATATGTGGTTCACCCCCAGCCTAGGGATACGTCCACCAAATCTTCTTCTCTTTATTATCTTCATTCAATCGTCTAAATGCACAGAGCCACAAGATCCTACTCCACATAGGACATGAGATCTGTGCGCACTTAGCCTGATCCTCCTTCCCCGATATAGGTTACAGCACAAAACATTTACACAATCTCTTACAGTTGCAAGCTTCACACAGTATGCACAAAGCATGTACACTATCACTTGCACTTAGCACATCATCACACAGATGTCTATATTATCCTCCTCTTACATCACCTAGACATCTATTTATACATTACAAAATGGGCCTAAACATGGGTAAACTCACGGGCTGACATCCCCATACCTGTTATATAAGCCCAAAACCCACAAAGCCCTAAAAAGGGGTTGAGATCCTACGATCCCCACTTTGACTTGCGCTTCACCTTCGACAGCTTGTTGAAGTCCTAAAATAGGTCAAAACTCACCAAGGATCCTCAAAACTTGGTCAAGGACCAACAGGGAGGCAAAATCATGGGAGAATCCTAAGTTTTAGGAGAGTTCTGTGAATATTTCATTCTCAAAGTGCTTACTGTGATTGGATACTAACCATAGTGGAACTCTGAATCGGGTAATGACATGGTTGAAGAAGAAACATGTTGTCGTGTCAGCAATATTTTTGAAAGTGGGCATGGCTTTGGCCCATTTGGTAAAGTAATCCACTGCCAAGATGATGTACTTATGTCCATTACTAGATGGAGGATGGAAATTCATGAAGTCTATGCTCCATTTGCAGAAGGGGCCAATGGTGATGACTGGATATAGAAGAGTGGGTGGCGCTCATGCTTTGTTTTCATAGAGCTGGAATTTGTCGCATCGATTGACAACATGGATGCAGTAATGAAACATGGTGGGACAAAAGTACCTTGCTTAAATGATTTTTTGGGTGGTGGACATACCCGAGAGGTGGCCACCACAAGCGCCACTATGGAAATCATTCAAGACTCTGTCAGCTTCAGCGATGGTCAAACATCGACCAAGAATGGTTTCAACCCCTCTCTTGTACAAGATGCCACTAATGAGGAGGTATTGAGGGACCTGATGGCGAATGTGCCGAAGATCATCTCGAGAGATATGAGACCCAAAATTTTGTGTCTGAAGGTAGACGAGAAGGTCACCATACGAGGGGTCATCAGAGGGGATGAAGAGGTTTTTGTCAGGAAAATCTATGTTGACTGGTGAAGATTTATCCAATGAGGGAAGAACCGTAATGAGTTCAGAAAGGATGAGTGATTTATTGCTTTTAGGATTTGATAACTCTAAGTCGTATTCTTGAAGGATGATGATCCATCGGGAAAAATTTCCATTAATTTTCCTTTGACTAAGAAAGTACTGTATAGGGTTGGAATCTTCTATGACTTTGGTAGTTCGAAGCAGGATATAGTGTCACAATTTTTGGACCACGAGGACAACTGCGAGGGTGAGTTTCTCATCATGATTGTATTTTAGGGGTGGTCCTGAAATATTTTTACCGATGTAGTAAATGACATGTTCTCACCCATCATCCCCTAGTTAGATGAGGACTCTTGCTACGTAGACGACTGAGGATGGGAAGTAGAGGATGTAATCACGATCATAGTCTAGAGGACTAATCAAAGGGGAATTTGATAGGTCCTCTTTCAAATAATTAAAATCAGTTTGAGCATGTTCATCCCATTGAAATGGGATATCATGATGTAGAAAGTGAAGGAAACAATGCACATGAATGGTGCAATATGGGAAAAAGTGACATAAAAAGTTAGCTTTGCCTTGTAGGCTTTGCAGTTGGTGTAAATTCCTAGGTGGTGGAATTTCTGTGATATCTTTGACCTTGAGGGGGTCCACCGTGATGCCATGTTGGGAGACTATGAACCTAAGAAGGCAGTCGAGATGATGCAAATTACACCCTTGAGGCGGTTCAAGCGGATATTGTACTAGCGACATCGTTGAAAAATGATGTGTAAGTTGTCTAAATGATGATTTCGTTTCTTGGATCGAGTACTAAGGTTGTCCAAATAAGAGAGGATGATGTGAGAAATATCATGGAAAACATAATTCATGGCCCTTTGAAACATAGCACCTGCATTCTTGAGTCCAAAAGGCATGACACGATAAGCAAAAGTACGCCACGGGGTAGTAAAAGTGGTTTTATACTGATCTGTTGGATGGATTTGGATTTGATTATAGCTGGAGAACACATCCATGAAGGATAAAGCCTCATGGCTGACATAATCATCTATAATTTGGTCGATGAAAGGGGTTGAAAATTTTTCCTTGGGACAAGCATGGTTGAGATCATGAAAGTCAGTGAAAACATGAATAATGCCCTATTTTTTGTTAATGGGGATGGGGTTGGAAACCCATGAGGTATACGCAATGGGGTAAATGAACCAACAATGCATAACTTGTCAATTTGACTTTGATAGCCACCACTTTGGATGGGTGAAGGGGGTGTTCCTTTTGATGAACTGGGGCGATATCTGGCCATGTGTTGATGCAATGTTTGACTATAGAAGGATTGAGGCTGGGAATTTCCGTATATAACCAGGAAAAAATATCCTGGTATTCCTGAAAGAGATCTTTGTAAGATGTGATTTCCTCAGGGGAGCATGCAATCCCAATGGTTATTTCTTCTATGATTCCCGGTTTGATGGAAATTGATACAGACCCCCAACCCTCAGGCCGAGATCCACACAAGGATCGTTCTTCTTTGAATTCGCATAACCCAAATAGTTCTTTCGGGCCCTCATTAGAACCCCACGAATCCGATCCACAAGTCCTTCAGAAACCCCACCTATGCGAACAAGCACTAGGCGTGAGCTTCGCCTCCACATGACCACGACGTTGTGACTGTATTGGGATTTCAGTAATGGGGAGTTTGAAACACAGCAGCCCAAACCTCTGGTCACTCCATTCTATGAATTCTCGAAATGGCTCAATGTCAAAATGGGCTCAGATATTTTTGGGACTTCGTGAACCGGGAGTTCGAAACTCTCGATTCCAAAGTTACTGCCTCCTCTACTTCCCAAACCTCGAAATGATGAAATGCCAAAATGGGCTCAACGACTTTGGCTCATGCTATTTCCTCCGAATGTTTTCGGGGCTTCATGATTTTGTGAGTTGGGACTCCACGTCTCCCGACTCATGGCCTCTCAAACACCCGGGTCTCGAAATACCAAAATGCCGAAAAGACGGTCCACGAAAAAGTGCTACCAGCTTTCATGATTCAGGAAACCATGATGCAAGTGTTCCCCTTTTTCTCTGTCTTTCCAATCCCTGGTGTTCGAATCCTTGAATTACCGAAATGATGAAATATACCGGTGACCATGGTCCACTTTTCGGGATATCGGAATTTTCGGGATATCGGAATTCACGATCCTGCAATTCCGGCTGCATACGGTTCCTAGTCCTTCGATCTCCCGGACCTCAAAATGGTTGCTTCCTCCATGACCACAACCTTTCTCCAAGGACACGTCACGTTTCGTGACTTCGAGGTTTTCAATGTAAAGTGCCCCAGCTCCTTGTCATCAAGATTTTTGAAATGCCGAACCCCGAAATGCCAAAATGCCAAAATGCCAAAAGACACTTAGCCTTAGCCTTCTCACAGATCTGTGAGATCCGACGGTCCATGGGATTTTTAGCACTTCTCCACAAAGCATCTCCACCATCCATTTCAACTCTTCTTCTGTGTGACCTCCTAGAGGTTAAACTCCATGCACCTTCCTCTGGATCCGACGGCTATCATTACTTTGCACTACATCTGATAGCCCAGATATTTTTCTCTTCTTGTTGTTTGGACATAAAATTCGACAGTCCAAATCTCGTCTCTCCAGCTGATCTAACAAAAATTGTGCTCTACCTTGAGCATGGCCTTCTTCCTTTCCCTTGGAATATTTTCAAAGTTTCAAAGGCCTAAACCTTTGCTTCCTCTATGAGCTCAATTCCTTTGGATATTTCTTGTGTTCTATGGATGCTATCCATCCTGAGCTTTGTTCACTCTGAAACCTCAAAAGGTTTCACGACCTCTGCACTCCTTGCAGTGTCCCTACACACAACTGTGCTATCCATCCTGATCCTTATTTACCCGAGCCTCTAGGGGACTTGCTCTTCTATGTACTCAAAGGGAAATATGGTGTCCTCCTGATGACCTTCTGCTCGAGCCCTCCTTGCTGAGCTTAACAAAGTATTCGGTAACTCTGTGAGTGTCTCTCCTTGAAACTTCTCTTCCCAACAAAACTTGAAAAGAGTCCTTCTGTGCACTCTATTCACTTGCTCAATGCCCTCCTGGCAAAGCTTCCACATAACCTTCAATGATTCTATTTTCTCTGTGCCTTCCTCTACATAGTCTTACCTCCAAGGTGTTCAACAACCTTGAGGCTTCATCCTTGGGTATAATACTTCCTCTGGTGCGCCATCTTGGCACAACTCTATCCAAATTCCGCAAAATTCAGAAGTGCACTCTATGCACTGCTCAATGCATCCTGTGCATTTTCTCAATGCTCTCCTGGCAGAGCCTTTACAAAATTCTTAGAAATTCTGATCCTCCTCTCTGTGCTCTCATCTACACATTTCTTCCTTCAGGATGTTCAACAACCCTGAGGCTTCCTCCTTGAGTCAATGATTTCAGCTAGTGTGCCCTCCTGGCACGTCTTTGTTTGAAATTCTGCTTAATTCAGAAGTGCACTCCTTGCACTGGCTTTCATAACCCATAGTATTGTGTCATGCAACCTTTTGCATGAAGCCTCAAAGAACCCAAACCTAGAATCAAAGAACTCTCAGATAGGAAAACCTATCTATCTCCTGCAGATGGAACTTAACATACATTTACAACATATCATCAACACATAAAGACATTCATTCATGAACTCACTAACACATGAACAACAACATGCAGGAAAAATTGCTCTATTTGTATTAATATGAAATGCCTCTTTACAATGTGAGCTCGGACTGCAACAGATTCTTGGCTCTCCTCTCTTCTCCCTATTCTCTCTATTCTTCTCTTCCTTCTCTATCGACTAACCTAGATACAAGGAAGGTATTTTTACAAAAGGGGGCTCCTCGAGCTCTTCCCTCCATCCTCACCAACTCTCATTAATTACAATGAATTACATTGAATGGGCCATCTAATATGAATTGGATCTAGATCCCCATCAACATGTTAGCCATTAAGGCGACTCTAAATACACCATGCTAAAAGGCATGTCGTGTCTCTACCATCCTTACAAACATTTAAACACAATTTCAAATTTTGAAAAATGAGAGGGTTGCACCTCTCTCCTTCCATTGAATTCACTCTAGGTGTGTTGGCGCTTGATGACGTGGAGTGATGATCCTGCATCATACTCCTCAGCTACAAAAATCATGAGCTCCTTCTCATGAGCTTCCCAACACCACTGTTGAAATCCACCTGGATCCTAAATAGTTCTATGGAGCTGTCCATCTGCTCCACTGCTTCACTGTTGCTGCTACATCTGTTGCCCTGCTGCTATGGCAGGTTTTCCTCTGCTCAGCTCCTCCTCATTGGAAGTTTCTGCTGCTGACCTCAACATCAGCCTTCTGATCTCCTCAATTATCTCATCCAGCTTCTCCCAAGGTTGGCTCTCCTTTTGCAGCCTGCTCCACTGCACTTCTTCCCTGCAAATGGGTAGATCAACTAGATCTCTCATGTACTCTTCTTCCTCTCTTGTGGAATTGATTTTCCACTCTGTTGCAGACTCCAATTCTGCAATCCTATCACTAAGTTGTTTCTCATCTTCCTTCTCTAACAGCTTTTCTTCTGCCAGTTCTTCTGCTAGTTCAGCTCTAGATTCCTCCAGCTTCTCCTCAGACTAGAATTTTCCTTCATCTGCTATTTCATGCCTCATCATCGTAGTCATCATCATCTGTTCATATCCCTGGCTGAAATTTTTGAGCAATTCCTTGGAATGCTCCTCTGCTAACATCTGCATGATTGTCTGCTCTTGACAGTAATCTATTGGTTCTGGATGGTTCAACCAATCCTCAAGCATCTCCAACACCATATCCCATGGATTGAGCATCTTATCTACATGTTCTTCTTTTGCTGGGGTAGATTTTGATGTCTTTTCTGGTTCTCCTTTCTCCTTGACAATCACAATTGGCTGTCCTTCTGCTGTTGTTGCATTGGCAACACAATTTTTTTCCTCAGCTAGGCGATGTGGCAGGAATACCTCTATTCCTCCAATCATCAGAATTATCTTTTGATATTCCTCTATCATCTCTCCTCGTTGATATGAACTCACCTCTGAGTTCATGAGACTCTCACATGGCCTCATATGCTCTCCCTTGCCCACCTGGCAATCTGGGATTTCTGCACTGCTCACCTGGCAGTATTTGAGATCCTCCAGTGATCCCATCTCATTGCCTTCCTGACAACCTAAATTTTTTGTTTTGCCCTCCTGGCAGTCTTTGAGATCATCCTGTGACCTCTTCTTATTGCCCACCTGGAAAATTGAAAATTCCTCACTGCCCGCTTGGCAGTTTTTGAGATCTCTGCTCGATCTCTCTTTCTCCTCACGATCACTGAGATTTCTCCCAAATTTTGGTTCACAGGCATGAACCATCTCCTCTGTGGCCCTGAGGCTTTTCACATACCTTATCCACCTCCTCAATATCCTTCATTGTCCTTTGGCCAATAATTTCTTGACTGGCCACTTTGCTTTCCTCCTCAGAGGCCATTCATACACCTAATGTGTCTTTGCATCTTGTTGCACCTGCAGTGCAAGCTCTTCCATCCTCATCCTTATCTCAGCGAGTTCTTTATCCATTTCTATATTTTTCTTTTGCTGGCGGTGGTTCTTATTTCCATCGCATCCATGGCCTTCAATAGCCATATTCTTGTTCCTGTTTTCCCTCCTGGCAAATTTGTTGCTGTCACTCTGCTACCGTGAGTACTTCCAACATCTCCTACAGTCCTCCTGACTGTTTATTGACTACTGCACACCTTTCAACAATCATCACAAAGAATTTACACCTTGCTTCTCTCACCTACTATATACAGATGAATCTCTGCTTCTGATTCCACTTGCTATTACCAAAATTTCTCCCATTGTCTCTCTTTTGTCTGTGAACAAAGTAACGGTCTCCTCTTTCTTTTTTGTTTGAAATCTACAGACAAAAATATGATTTGATACCACTTGACGTGTATCAGAATACTCCTTTTACTCTATCTCCCTTTGCCTAAAATATACAGACAAAAACCATGCTCTGATACCACTTGATGGTATCAGACTGTATCCCTTCATAGTCCTCCTCTTGTCTGTGATATGAAAATAGAAAATATGTTGCTCTAATACCACACTGATGGTGTGTATCAGAGTATTTTATTTATCTACTCTGCCTCCCTTTTCCTACAGTCTATAGACAAAAAGTGGCTCTAATACCACTTGACGTAGACCCTCGACCCTCGAGCCGATATCTGCACAAGGATCATTCTTCTTCGAATCTACAGAACCTAAATAGTTCTTTCGGGTCCTCACTGGAACCCCACGAATCCGATCCACAGGTCCTTCGGAAACCCCACCTGTGCAAACAAGCACTAGGTGTGAGCTTCTCCTCCATGTGACCATGACATTGTGGCTATATCGAGATTTCTTTAACCGAGAGTTTGAAACGCAGCAGCCCAAACCTCTTGTCACTCCATTCCTCGAATTCCTAAAATGGCTCAATCCTGAAATGGGCTCGGATCTTTTCGGAACTTTGCAAAACGGAAGTTCGAAACTCTCGATTCCAAAGTCACTGCCTCCTCTACTTCCCGAACCTTGAAATGCCGAAATATCAAAACAGTCTCAATGTCTATGGCTCATGCTATTTACTTTGAATGTTTTCGGGGTTTCACGATTTCGTGAGTCGGGACTCCACGTCTCCCGACTCCTGGCCTCTCGAACACATGGGTCTCGAAATGCCGAAATGCTGAAAAGAGGGTCCACAACAAAGCACTATCGACTTTCATGATTTGGGAAACCGCGATGCAAGTGTTCCCCCTGTTCTCTGTCTTTCCAATCCCCAGTGTCTGAATCCCCAAATTCCTGAAATGATGAAATCTACCCGTGACCATGGTCCACTTTTTGGGATTTCAAAATTCGTGATCCCGCAATTCCAGTTGCATACGGTTCTTGGTCCTTCGATCTCCCAGACCCTGAAATGTTGAAATGCCAAAATGCCAAAATGGCTGCTTCCTCCGTGACCACAACCATGCTCCAAGGAAACATCACGTTTCGCGACTTTGGGGTTTTCAATGCAAAGTGCCCCAGTGCCTTGTCATTGAAATTTTCGAAATTCCCAACCCAAAAATGTCGAAATGCCAGAAAGCCAAAAGACACTCAGCCTTAGATTTCTCATAGATCTTTGAGATCCAATGGTCCATGGAATTTTCGGCACTTCTCCACAAAGAATCTCCACCATCTGTTTCAGCTCTTCTTCTGCACAACCTCCCAAAGGTTAAAATCTGTCTGCCTTCCTCTGGATCTGATGGCTATCGGTCCTTTGCACTAGATCTGACGGCCCAGATATATTTCTTTTCCTATTGTCTGGACATAAAATTAGATGGTCTAGATCTCGTCTCTCCAACTGATCTAATGACAACTGTTCTCTACCTTGAGCATGGCCTTCTTCCTTTCTCTTGGAAGATTTTCAAAGTTTCAAAGGCCTCGACCTTTGCTTCCTTTGTGAGCTCAATTCCTTTGGATATCGCCTATGTTCTAGGGATGCTATCCCTCCTGAGCTTTGTTCACTCTAAAACCTCAAAAGGTTTCACGACCTTTACACTCCTTGCAGGGTCCCT
>ML842915.1:22008-39140 GCA_009831015.1 Picea engelmannii
CTAGTGCCTTAGGGTAAATGGAGTCAAGGAGTAAGGCTAAAGGCTTGGAAGGATCTAAATTTAAGGACGAGAGAGTTAGGCTTTCTAGTGTTGCAATGGCAGGGCCACAAAGTCAAAACCCTAAGGGGAGGAGGCTCATTCCAGTGTTGCTTAAGCAAGGCCTCATGCTCCTCCCTCTTTTCTTAAAATTCTTTGGCAAAAACGGCTAGCTTCAAAACATAAATCTAGGGATGAAAAGTGTTGTAGGGCCAAGGCTTTTCAAACCCTAAGAGTCAAACCCTAGGTGTCAAATCAATTAGGCCTATGGCGTCTTCTTTCTTCAATTTATGTTTCAAAACTAACTCAGAAAAAGGGGAACTAGTGTAGCAACGACTAGGCTAGGTTCTCCTTAATCAAATGGCTAAAAAAAGTTTCCTATCATGGGGACATGAAGCAAGGACCTACTTGTGTGCTTGCTACCTAGGGCTTCAATGACTAAGCATAATAATAACAATGTAACCATAAATATAAGATATTTAACCTACAACCATTCAATCAAGAAGTTTTGCATGAAAAATACACTTACAAATCAATGAAGAGCTTGTCAAACCATAGTTGTAAACCTTCCAATGATAGAAAACACCATAAACATGCCAAAGAAGATCCTCCACAAGTGTAGCGCCTCAACTCCAAGAGCCAATACCAAGACAAAAGACTAAAAATTATCCTCTCACAAGAGAGTGAGTTGTGTTATCTCAAAATGAGGCTCAACGTCCTCTATTTATATCATTAAAATGACCTTTAATTACAAAAATAGGTCATTAAAACAGTCGACAGGCTGACCAACAATAGTTACATTATTTGTCACATTAAATGCTAAAATGTCAAAATTATGAGCTAAAAGGGAGACGTCAGGCACCTCTGAGGGAGATGTTGGCCCTTTTTGGGCAAGACCAGCATCCAAAAGGCAAAACGTTGGCCCTTCTAGGGCTCCTGCAAGCTGCCACACGTGCCAAATGATCCCAGCACACTGCCACATCCTCTAGAAAACGTCCAGCCTGCCCTGGGTGGCGTCCTGTCCATCAAAAACCATCATCTCATCTGCGGTGGGTGATCCCCCTAGGTCGGGCTCTGCCAAAGCGTCCTGGGTGGGGACGTCCTTCTTCTTCTTCATGCAAGGGCTCATCACAATGTTGTCCTGCCTCTGCCATCCTAGCAACCATTTGATGGGCTCTTCAGCCCCATGGAGGTCCGAACTAATCATATCCCCATGTGTACCGGTCCACTGGTACCTGTCCGCCGGGTATGGTCCTGTATATCAAAGACTACGCCCTCCATGGGCTCATCAGTCCTAGGGATCATAGCAATGTCAATCATATTTCATCATTAAATTTATCAAATACATGCATGAAATTCCTAGCACATCATCTAAGAGCTCAAAGACATTACACAGATCTACTATACAAAGCTAAAGAAGACCAACAAAAAAACCTATTGGGCTAATACCCACAAGAGATGGAAAGTTTCCTCAGAAGATCATTCAAGCCATGTTTTTATGAGGTGATGTGGTCTGGGGATGTCCAGTCACAGTAAGACCAAGGGCAGGTGTTGTCCGTGGGTGCCTTTGTAGGAGGCGAGTTGTACCCGTCATGGATGCATTTTTTCCAAGCTCTTTATTGCCGTTATTTATTTCTTATTGCTTTTCTTTCCTTTTTACTTCAAGGTCTGACCAGAGGACACTGCCTTGGTGTGGTGACCAGAGCTGACAGTGTTACCCACTGGTATCTTCGCAGAAATGATAAGGCTGGCTCGTGATGAGACCCCCTTTCCCTTGGCCATACAACCAAAGGTCACTGCCCTAGCGTGGTGACCAGATAGTGGCAATGTCATACCACTGGATACCTATGAACATAATGGGTCAGCTCGTGATGAGACCTCCCATCCTCTTAGTTAGGTCTTGTTTTATTATTTTTCTTAGGGTCCCTTTAGTTTCTTATCGAGAGGCTCTTTACTGCCTTCTCGGGGATTCCCTGGCCGAAGCATCTCTAGGTTTTATTTCCTATGGATTTTATCTTTTACCAGCTGCTTTTACCCCCTGGGCCTTTAGCCCCTTCTTCCCACAAGACAAAGTGTAACCCTCAAAGGTCATCCTAATGGACAGACTAGGGGAATGGGATAGATGTGTTGGATATAAGATGTAAAATGATAAAGTGGAGGGAGCGAATGATGGCTCTGCAGATCCCCCTTGGTGGCTAACCAAAACCTATGAACATCAGCTTGCTAAGTCACCCCATCAGTCACCCCAACAATGGTCAAGTGGATTAGTGTAAGATCCAAGCAGTCGTCAGAAATGAAAGGAACCTAATGCATATATAAGAAGGTTATAACGATCAAACATGACACATACCATGATACCTCGGACCAATTACCTCATGGAGCAAGAGTCCTCTCCAATGCAAGTCCAAGCCGGTGGTGATGGAAGCTGTTGCTGTTGACAGGACAAATCTGGCGAAGAAGAAGAGAGATGGGCCCTCCAGGGCCATGCTCAGGTCAATCCTGCTCTCGGTACTCCATGTCTAGGACCTGTGGGTCTCGAGACATGATCTCCTAGTTATCCCTAGATATTGGGGATAACATACACCGATTTATCTTGATTTAATAGAGTAAGCTAGTGAACGAAGGATTATAGCTCAAACTTAATAAAAACACCAATACACACTCATATTCATATGAAATATCCCTAACATGCATTAGAATGAATGCATTTCCCACTGCCCTTAGGACATGCCAAGTTTCCCCAGTGTGCATATCTTCAACATGCACTTCACAAGTCTTTATAGCATTGCCACACATTTGCACTACACATTGCATCGACTACATCCACAAAGTACTCCTTGATTTACAACCTTCATAGTAGTAGATTCACATGCAATATGCGTGGGAATGGGAAACATAACTCATCTCTCACGCAAGCCACAACAACCTATTGATGAATAATTTCCCATTAGTTTTCCACCTATATCTACATTCTCCAAGCAATATATTACACTGGATTTGTAGATTGACTTGAGACTAAGAGAACAAAATAACTCGTAGCCACATAGGCATATATATCCAACCCATAATCAACATCGCAGAATAAAATCCATAAAACAGGGTGTGCACCATTTTGACCTAGGCATAATATAATCTAACATAGCAACATAAAGCCACCAATTTTCAGGCCTATTTTGTGAGAGAGACTTATCACCAACCTACACATGGCTTTGATACCAAATGTAAATTTTACCAACAAGGGAGAAACACAATATAAGAATAACAAAACAACCGCATGCACACAATATTTTACAATGGGAACCCTTTACTGGGAAAACAAGCCTTAAAAAATATTGTTTAGTAGCCTTGGTCAATCCAACCAAGTTGACCATAGAATACATTACTTGAGACATTTTACAATGGAAAATATGCTTCCTCGCATCAATACCATGGGTGAATAACATGGGCTTATAAACTACCTATGATAAACCCATAATTGACCCACCCTTGACCGAGTCAACCGTGTTAAGATTAACTTAACAATGCGACCTTGAATCATCTCCAAACAAGAAAGAAAGAAAGATAACAATACACTAGACCATTATAAAATAAACAAGACCATTATTTATTAGTTTTATTTATTTATTTATTTATTCCTGGGTAACATATCTTGATGAAAACCCCCAAGCACTTCCCCTCATTCTGAGGATGGTACCTAACCTAGACTCTTTAGGGAAAAAGGCCAAGGCAACAATAAGGCTCAAAGTTGTTACAACAATATACTCAATATGAGCTCAACATGTCACTTATGGGAATAGAACTTGGGTGGGGAGGATAACGCTCCATCCCAAAACCACTCAAGTTAGACCCAATTGACAAACATGACCATTATATGATTGAAATGAGAAATTTACAAAACATGTACATCATCTCCACATCTTTTAATTTGGTTGTGGTATCTTGTATAAAAGACACTATCCAAAACATACCAAAAAAATGGAGTTTGTGAATCTATCGCGTGTTCGCTTTTATTTATATTGCATCAAGAGAAGTAAAGTGTGTTCTACAATGAAACATGGATGAGATGTGTAATGTAACACAACACTCGTAAATTAAAATGAATAACATCGATATCCATAATAAATGAAAGAAAAATTAAAGTTGATAATGTATAAGTTAACCAAAAAAAACCTAGCATAATACCATCTTAATTAGAATTTTTAATCACCAAAAGATTTGCACCTTGATTTCTTTTGGTCCCTCTTAAAACTTAATAAATCCATGTTAAAATATATTTACATTGATAAAATATAACAATCAACCTCTAACTTAAGTCAAAGTTAAATTGCAAAACTATCTCCACAACACCAACTAATAATCAACGTCTTTACCAATTTCATCAATTAATCACTTCGAATTATAAAATGCAAAATCTATAACACTATAAGTATCATGTTTTATCCTAATTCTTTTTGTTGCTCAAAGGGATAATTTTATATGATTCGTTTAGCTAATTCAATAACAATGTGTCAAGTGGTTTATTCAAACCTATGACAATGACATTCATGGAAGCTGAGTCATAGTGTATGATTTAATTATTAAATATTTCATGTAGAGAATTTGACAAAAGTTTTTTTTTTGTTTTATTTTTATTTTTATTTTTTTGAAAAATCTTCTTATATGTATAGAAAAATATTTACAAAAAATTGTATAAAAATGATGGAATGGTATATATAGAGGTGATTATATCCTCTTCCTCAGAGCAACAAACACTAAAAGAAAGTCAAAATACTCTGTTGGGTCCAAAGAGTGGCTTTTTTTAATCAGTAGAGCTCCTTTAGTTGGAAGTTGATGGCGAACTTCAACTTTCCACATAGAACAAAAGGAAGACAATGAGCTAACCTCATGAGAAACAACCTTACATTTAATCTACCACATAATAAATAGAGTTGAGATCCCCAAACAATGCAAGAGCCTTACAAGTGTAGGGCTAGCATGAGTGCACCAATCACTAAATAAAGCAGACCACTAGTGAACACTACTCTGAAGCACCTGTGAGCATTGATCCTCGAGAAATATACAACATTGCTTGGTAAATCGACACTCCCAAAAAATGTGGTTCACTATCTTTGATCTTCGACAAACATGACATAGGTCATTAGAAAGCCCACTCTTGCCTTGCAGGGTCTTCGAAAAATCCCTTGATAAATCACCAACCATGCAAAAACTCTCAACTTAAAACATTGTGCAATTGGTGAATCCATCTATCCTTCGACTCCTTAGATATCAGGCAAGCATTTGGGAACGAGGATAATGGATGCCTTTGATGAAGGACAAAATACAAACGATGAAAGCCACATTGTTGAAGCAACATGCCAAAACACCAACTCCAATCTCTCCAAAAATGCCCAGGCATTCCAATGTTCAACTTATACAACTCAGTCTTCAAGAGAAGCCTCGTAACCCATAATCAAAGAACGATCAGAAGCAAGGAGACTATACTCTTGAGCAAGAACACACCACTCCCAAGAATGAGAGATTGAATCCCGTCATCCCAAAGAAATATGCCCTTCCTAGTCAATATACAAGACAAAAAATGGAGTAGCTCCACCACACATGAATATTGAAATCTCCAACTCCAAATGGGGAGACAAGCTAAATCCCAACTAGTCCTTCTACCCTCCCATTGCAAATGAACCAAACCAACAACTGCCTTTCAAGTGATGCAAATGCTCTGAAAGGTGAGTGATGAAAGAGATGAGGAGATGAGATGATATCACAAAGTTCAAAAGTGATCCGTAAACGAGGGACTCGTAGTCCACTCGCTTCACCAACATAGATACTATGAAGAATTAAAGTCTTGGTCTCTATTCTTAGTCTTACATAGAGAATTTTGTCTTCAGAAAGGTTACTAAGCCTCTATTCTTGATGAAATTCCAAGTGCAAGATCCTCTATAAACCTCTCTATTCACTATCCTTCAATAGGCATGCGAGGATGGTATATTGGTTGGCTCCAAGGCTTAATTGTTTGGTTGTCTTATGCAGAGACCTCACCCTCTGAATGGCTACAAGGACTCTATTGTTGGTGTAGCCTACACATGACAATCAACCAACAACGACTATAATAAATGAGATACCAAGTGTGCAATACAACCCAACCACATCAATAAATCCAATGAATGCCTTCAACAACTCCTAGTATGGATCAAAGCTATCATAATCTAAAACTTGGAGGAAGTTTGCAATGCACACAAGCTTAATCAAAGTGGTATCAAGGTAGACAAGAGCCAATAATGATGTAATTTTCTCTTCCACCACAACTCACTGCAACTTGCAATACGTAGATGAAATGTGAACAATCGTTTTACAAATAAAAAGAAAGAAGAACGTCTCCAGCTTCAAACTATCAATAGTCGCATTTAAGAATATAAATAGACAATGTTGGGAGCTTCTTCCAATTATGATACACAAGGATTCTATAGAACATGGCAAAGCGTTTAAAAGATCTTATAGAACCCAATGGATGAGGCTTTGAATTCAATACCATTTACTGCAAATTCTACCCCTCAATGTAAAACCCTGCCACCCTGCTAGGCACAACTATTCTCTGCTACAATCAATGGACAACACCACTCACACGAAATAACATCCATGCCTCTCATGAACCTTATTCAGTATTCATTGAACTCAACTTTGGAATACCAAAGCAACTTTTATTCTTTGAAAGCAAGGATCATGTTTTACACAATAGTTGAAATTGGAAGCTTAAGAGTTGAAATAGATGCAATAGCTTTCCTTCCAAAGACAAAATGCCAAAAAATGATCTATGCCTTTTAACTAATAGACAAGGCGATTGGATCCATGATCATTGTAGAAATTTAATGACAAAATCAGTTTAGACAAATTCTGTCATACACTTAGCAACCTAAAGATAATTGTATTAAATGAACTCTGAAAGGTATTAAACCCACATTCAGAAAATACCATAAGCAGAAATACACATTGCTAAGCACTTTTGCAGCAAAAAAATAACAATGAACATCAATCACAAATCCATGTAAAACTCAAAAATTTAGGCAACCAACCAGGGAAAACCCCAATGCGGGGAAACCCAATGAGAGAGATCTTTTTATTAGCTTCAGGAAAGTCATATTAGCAACAAAATACAATTTCCAGCAAGGGAAAATTTCACTTGCAACACCCAACAGTCCCCACAAATTCTACCTTGAATTTCATGTCAAATCCATATTGTTGTACGATCCCCTTTACTGTACAACACCTCGAAAATTGTGCCCACATCTAGTTGTACAGACATAACAGTAAAACCCATTCTGTAACAAAGAATACTCCAACAACCTTGAATTTCATGCCAACAGAATGCCTAGAAAAACATGCCCTTCTTCCTTGCTATACAGACTGTACAGATCCATACAATACGATCTCCAACAACAACAAAGAACACAAAAAATTCACACATAAAATCTCCTTAGGAAATGCGCCTACCTTGCTACCTTTTCCTCTTCAAGCTCTCTCTCTCTCTCTCTCTCTCTCCATCTTCTTCTTCACTTGTCTTGCACACTACCCTATGCATTCTCTTATAATCTGAAAGTAACCTTTCACCTTCCAAGTGTCTTTTAACCTTCCCCATCCCTAAATCCAATGGCCAAGATCTAATGTTGCCTTTACATGATCAAGGGACACGATTCATTCCCTCCAAAATAAATCACTTAAAATATTAAAGTACAAATTCACTTTATAACATAAGTGCACTTTATGAAATAAAGTCACTTTAATATTAGAAGGTACACTTAATAAAAAATCATTTTAATGAAAGAACCACTTTATTACAATTTTATAAAAACCCATTACAAAGTCAAGTGCCTAGTAGTGTAAATAACAGTTCACTTCCACATACAAGAAAAAACATGCAGAGTACCTCCCGAGCTATAAAAGCTAACACTCCCTCTTAGCAAGGGATGTACTCGCTGTCATCACCATCATTCGGTCCCATCACACTGTTCGCAGTAGGAGATCTCTCTAGACCTGGAGCTAACCTCAACACGTGCACACAACTTGAACTTGAAGACCTCCTCCTAGCAACCTCTCTGAACCCTGAGCTCCTAGGAGAATCCACTCCACCATAAGCTTCTGTTCGATCACACCAACTGAGCCTCCTGTTGGTCCTCAGAAGAGACTCCCTCTCTTCCCCTAGAATGCAAGACTGAATCCTTGGGCCCACCGTAGTCTCATGAGCCTCATGCTCCTCATTCGACTTTGAATCATACCCTCTAGGTTATCCTCGCAACTTGTACAACCTATCCATCCAATCACCAATCAATTGTGGTTCAACCGGATCTACTCCCTCCCTGTAGTTAAATACATGTTCCCTCTTGAACAATGTAGAATATCCAACATCTTTCAAGGATGAGACTGACAACAGGTTAACCCTCAATCCTAGAACAAACAAAACTCCATCAACCTCCAGGAGTCCTCCATACTTGAGTCAGAATCTAACCCTTCCAACTCCATGTACAACTCGTGTCATACCTCCTTCATTCACCACCATTCGGTTAGGACCTATCTCTGTGATAATAAGGAATACACGCCATATTCCTGTCATGTGACAAGAGGCTCCACTGTCAACAATCCAACTGCTATCACCCACAAATCGAACACTATTGACACTCGATACTAGACTGACCAAAGAAAATTCCACATCAAACTTGGATGAAAAGTCCTCCATAGCTGTTGTTGCTGCTATATCATGCCCCTCCCATTCTTTCCTCTTCTTCTTCCTCTCAGGACACTGAGAAGCAAGGTGCCCCAATCGGTTACTACAGTAACATATGACTTTACTCAAGTCCCTCCCAGAATTTCCTTTCTTCTTCCCCTTGCCCTTTGCTACAAGAGAAATATTCTCATCAACTCTATCTTCATTCTGTCCACTACTATGAGACCCCATCTAGATCTCCTCCTGAGTGAAGTCATCCCACAGTCTACTCCAATCTAGAAAATTCTCTCAACCCACCACACACTTCACAAAGAAATCCCACTCCTTTGCGAAGCCTTTTAAGGCTATCCTTCCCAGCTCCGGTTCTGAGATGACCTCCCCTATTGAAACTAACTTGTCCTTAACCTAAGCTACCTGGGAAAGATAGGATGTAACACCCTCACCCATAGCCATCTTCGTGTCATGTCGTTTATCCTTCAAGGCCATCTTCCGCTTTTCATTCTTAGCCTCATACAATTTTTTCAATTTATCCCACATCTATTTGGTTGTCTTCTTCTCAGCCAAATGTGGAATGAGTGGGTCCTTCACTCCATCCAAAATGATCCTCTGTTCTTTGGCCTCCTTTACCTCATGCAAATCCAAGGCAATAAGATCTGTTGTGGGAGCTACAACGACAGTGCTGACATAGCTCCAAATCTTGTTCTCCTTGAGAACATATGATATCCAGACCTTCCACTATAAGTAGTTGGAAATGCCTTCCAACCTATCCTCATATCTAATGCATGAAGTCATTTCCCTGTCAACTATTCAAAGAAAAACAACCAATAGATTTCCCCCTTCAATTCTTGCCCAAAAATAACACTGCTCACTGTAACTGAGAGCCCAAGCTCTGATACCATGTAGAAATTTAATGACAAAATCGGTTTAGATAAATTTTGTCATAGACTTAGCAACCTAAAGATATATGTCTTAAATGAACTCTAAAATTTATTAAACCCACATTCAAAAAATACGATAACCAGAAATACACATTGCTAGACACTTTTGCAGTAGAAAAATAACAATGAACAACAGTCACAAATCCATGTAAAACTCAAAAATTTAGGCAACCAACTAGGGAAAACCCCGATGTGGGGAAACCCAATGAGAGAGATCTTTTTATTAGCTTTGGGAAAGTTATATCAGTAGTAAAATAGAATTTCCAGCAAGGGAAAACTTCACTTACAACACCCAACAATCCCCACAAATTCTGCCTTGAATTTTGTGCCAAATCCGTACTGTTGCACGACTCCCTTTACTGTACAACACCTTGAAAATTGTGCCCACAATAAGCTATATGGACAGAACAGTACGACCCCTTATGCAACAAATAATACTCCAACAACCTCAAATTTTGTGCCAACAAAATGCCTAGAAAAACGTGCCCTTCTTCCTTGTTGTACATACTGTACGAATTGTACCGATCCGTATAGTACGACCTCCAACAACAACAAAGAACACAACACCTTCATACATAAAATCTCCTTGGGAAATGTGCCCAATCTCCCTTGGGAAATGCACCCAGCTTGCTGCCCTTTCCTCTTCAATCTATCTCTCTCTCAATCTCTCTCAATCTTCTTCTTCACTTGTCTTGCACACTACCCTAGGCAGTCTCTTATAATCTGAAAGTGACCTTTCACCTTCCAAGTGTCTTTTCAGATTCCCCATCGTTAAATCCAATGGTCAAGATCTAATCTTGCCTTTACATGATCAAGGGACATGATTCATTCCCTCCAAAATAAATCACTTAAAATATTAAAGTACAAATTCATTTTATAACATAAGTGCACTTTATGAAATAATGTCACTTTAATATTATAAGGCACACTTAATAAAAAGTGACTTTAATAAAAAACCACTTTATGACAATTTTATAAAAACCTATTACAAAGTCAAGTGCCTAGTAGTGTAAATACAAGGTCACTTCCGCATATGAGACAAAACATGTGGAGTACCTCCCGAGCTATAAAAACTAACAATCATCATCTCATATTTGTTTTTTAGAGGCAAGTTTCAAACTAGATACGCCAAGAGCCCACATAATTTATCACCATTCTTTTACTATTTTCAAGTTAAGTTCCCTCTTACACAAATCTAATTGCACTTTCCGCATAAACAATTAAGTATAACTTAAACAATTTTAATATGGGATGATGACGGTGATACAACACTTCGAGATTGACAAAGGAGAAAGCAAAATGCAAACGAAGTAATGGAAGAAGAAAGAAACACACAATCGCATATAGACAACCAATCATTCAACCCTAGGGAGCAAGGGGCTACCCAAGCACAACATGTGCAACTGATATGGTTTCCATACAAAAACGTACGATCTGTTTACGACCTCCCACAAGCTACGCACAATTTAGAACTGTAAATTAATGCTAAGGGAGGTGTGCATGGCCTTAGCAAGAGCCAATTCTTCTCCCTAATTCGCCAACAATGAGGAAATTGCTCAGAAACAATGCCAACTGTCTAAGGAGGACTGTAATGCTGAACATAAGGGACATAATTAGAAATGTAGAGAGATAATAGCAACACTCAAGTCATGGTAACCATATATCTCATAATTTAGAGTAAATCATGCAATGGACAATACAAAGCTACTGGTGTTCTTTAGTTGCACATGGAGAATGGAACTATAAAGGAAACCCACAAAACTACAACAAAGGTTGGATTCTCACACCCATAAAATAACCAAGCAACAAGTTAATATGAATAAGATTCGTATCAAACACATATGAGAGATTCATGCAATAATAAACACAACAATCAATCACAATGAACTAAATTTTTTTACCTTGGAAACCCAATGGGAAAACTAGCTTCGAATGGTTGCTTTTTTTACCTTGGAAACCCAATGGGAAAACTAGCTTCGAATGGTTGCTCAACTTTCATTACGACAATCTCTGGTTATAATGTTGTTCATGCTCTTTGTGCATCCTCACCTCCTTGGCCAAAAGACCCTTAGAGAGTGAAACTCTAAGAGGAAATAGGGAGAGTTAGGGTAATGGGAAGGCCAACATGTTGACCTTTCATTTCCCATTCCTCAACATATTCTCTCCTATTTTATTTTTTATTTTTAGTTAATCCATTTTTTCCTTCTCACTTTGTGTTATTCCACTTTTACATTTGCATTGTTTTTTTCAGTTTACTTAGCCTTCATTAATCATCGAATTGGATTGCAAGTACTGATTCTTACAACCATTCGTTGATTCAGATCCATTATGGATTAGAAAGCCACCCAAACTCTACCCAAATGTTGTGCTAAAAGCACCCAATGATGAAACAAGATTTGCGAAGGAGTTGAACCTTAAAGACACCACACCATCCACTTCATCGCTAGAATACTCTCTTAAGTGGCAACATCAATCAAACCAAGCCTCCAACTATTCTTATTTTTTGATAGACATTCATGGAAAATGAGTCATAATGCATGATTTAACTATTAAATATTCATTCAATGAATTTCAAAAAACACTATTTTTTTTTTTATAGTTTACACTACTCTTTTTTTATAGTTTTTTTTGAATTAATGTTTTATGTAAATTTCAATAATGTTTTGTAATTTATAATTAGTGTGAATGTTCATTGTGGATGTTGAGTATAAACGTGGGTTTTTTTTCCCTTTATTACGAAGGTGGTAAATCCTATCATAACTAGCTCTCAATAAGTGGTGAGGACGACTCATCAACATTATTTAAGGAAAACCACACCACTTGAAATAACCCCTCAGTGGTATGTAAGGAGACAAACTTTCACTTTTGCTAGATGCCTCTAGGTCTTGGGTTGTTAACTTGTTTCCTTAAATCCAAGGAAGATGAGATCTTAGCCAATCCAAAACAATTTTAGGTCTTACTATAGGACCAAAAAAATGGTCAACCAAAATGATAGTTACAAGAAAACTAATATCCATTGTGGTAATTGCTAAAGCTACCTCTAGTGAAGTCATAGTTTTAAGTAGCATTTAACCTTAATCCCATACATGAAACCAAATCCTACCCTATCCCTAACCTAATTACAATTTAAACTCTTACAAAAAAAATACTATAAATTGGACTTATAAAATATTAAATATAATAATTAAAATATATTATAATTATAATAAAATATTAAAATTAATTAAAATAATAATAAAAAAATTAATGTATATGTCATCCGCTACTAAATTCAATTCACAATGAGAATCCTACATGTACTAAATTCAATACAATTCACAATGAGAACCCTACATCTAAGATGATCTATGATGCTTTACATAAAGATATCTATTTTCATTGTAACGGATATTTCACTCTCTTTCTGTAAAACCAATTTATTTATCTTCACCATTAAACTTCCCAGTCTGATGACAGACAGCGTGAAACTTCCACGCCGTTGCGTCTTTTTGTTATTTTTCAGTTCTGTCGTTGCAGTATTTTGAATATTAAATGTGAGCAATACAGATATATATGCCCAAGCTATCAGTTTTTCAAAGTAATATATATAAAACAGCGGGAAAAGAGGCTTATGCATTTCCCCAACTCAGAAAGCTCAAGGTGTGTTCTGTGCTGCTATCTAGTCCTTAGCTTTTAAGGGTCATTTATTCATATACTTGGGTGTTTTTAATTATTTTGAATCTGTGAGTTTTGATGACTCTTTTGCCCGAAGATGTAATTTTAAGTGGAAAATATTATGCAGGAAGGATTGGAGCTTAATGGGGTTTTTCTTATAGGATGATTTGTTTGATTTCGCAGTTTCTGAGAAATAACTTTGAAAGGGGAAACAAACAAACATGGCGCCATCTGTAAAGAGGAGGTCCAAATCAGCTGTCAACGGTGATGAAGTGGCCGATGACGTGGCGGGGTTAAAATTTCAGTCCAAACTTTCAGGTCAGTTTACATGTATTTCTAATTGTTTGAATATTCCCTGTTGCCCTTTTGGTTCATAAATCTCAATATACCTTTTTTTCAATAAGCTTATTAGTTTCCATTCTGGCTACATTTTGTTCCATTGGATCCTGATGGTTTTAACAACGTCCTTCCATTAGCTAAGATTTTTGTAAGATGATCCGTGTATTGGCATTGTAGTCACCATTTTTTATTTCTTGCTTTTCAGTTTCATTCAAAAAAATGGAGTTAAAAATCCATTGTTATATTCAAGGAATCATCGAGTGCATGGATCTGAAAATTAAGACACCTTCAAGATGAAACAGAGATCCAAGAACAAAAGTTTAAAATCAATAATAATTAATTAGTCGGAAAAAGGCTCACTGTTTACTCCGATGAACAGACTTACATTACCTCAGATCAGAATTTTTGTGGTTCTCCTTACACTGTTCTTTTCCGTTTGCGGGAACCACAAATATATATTGGCTTCCCACCAAATACAGCTTTATGCTAACTTCCGTGTACTTTGTCGGTGATAAGTAGATACAATTTGTTGCAAGGGGTGGCTGCTGTGGGTTGGAATTTCAAACAGGTAAAGACCGTCAAATTTGCCGGTTTCAACTACTCTAATGCCCGTTCTGCCCGTTTTAAGAAAGGAGGTTGATGGTTACACGGAAGTTTTAACAGTATTTGACGGGCAATTTGCCTGTCAAATTCCATCCCGGAAGGGGTCTAATGGCTAGTTGAACTTACTCTTTATACTAAGAATGTTACGAAATAACCCACTCTGTTACAGATAATATATATATATATATATATATATTTTATACTGGGGAATCGGCAACTCGCGGTTCTCATACTCGCATGGCATGGGGTTGATCCCCGTCGGCTACCACTATAACCCCAGGTGCTCCACGCAGCCCGTCTGTTACGGATAATATTATTTGGGAGCGTCTTTTTTAATTTTCTTAGCATAAAGTTTTAAGTTTTTCTTTCCAAAGAAACTATAGTGGGAAACTCTCAGGCACTTCCTTGCATTTTGTTAGCTTTCTAGTTATTCCGAAATCGTTTGCACCATGTTTGGGGGTGTTTCATGAGACTTGGGGTACATGGTGTATATGTTCAACCCCTAGATGATTTGTGATGGATTAGCACATCGGAGATGGTTCGTGATGGATTCGCACATTAGAGATGGCTTACTCAGTGGTTGTTTAACTTTAGTTGGGAGCTTGCTTGGCAGTGTTCCCTAGGATGCTGGAGTTCTCTTGGAAACGTCAGTGATGTCCTTCATGATGGTCACATGGAGAGGGTTGCTTGCTTGGAGAACACCCTACTTAGGAGAGGAGGAACATTTTGCATCTTGGAGGAGAGTACCAAGCCTTAGAAAGCACAGGGTAGCTTGGATTCCTGTATGGAGGCTTGGAGTTGGCCAGGGGACACCCAGGTTGCGATAGTGTTCGTGTAGGAGGAGTGGACCCAATGGAGTACATGTCTTATGAGGATTGATGGAGTCTTTGGAGGCTTGTAAAAAGAGCGTTGGAGACACCTCGTAGAGGGCCCTTGCATTTGGAGCCTTGCTTGTGGATGACATCACCTTGGAGTTTGACATGTGTACCCTTGGAGTGTAGCGCTTCACATCTGTGAGCCTATATGTGTTATTGTAGGTTGCTTGTAAGGAAATTGATCCACATAGGTGTTGTCAGCCTCCCTTAACTCTGACATATATATAGATGAAGGAGAGAGTCCTTTCATATCCTAACATCATAGCTTATTTATACTTATCACACTTGTGTTAGAGATGTGATCAAGTGGAGCACACTACTCTTCTCTCTCTCTTGGATCTTCTAATGCACTTGGTTTCTCTCTCTCTCTCTCTTGGAATCGCTAGGGTTTCATGATCTTGTTGGAGCATATTGAAGTTGTACTTGGAGAAGTGAAGTGATCGAGTGGAGTGCGTTAGTCTTCTCTCTCTCTTTTGGATGTTCTTATGTACTTGGTTTCTCTCTCTTGGAGTTGCTAGGGTTTCATGATCTTGTTGGAACATCTTGAAGTCTAGTGTTAGGGTTCCATCCCTTGGAGATTTGGAGTTTAGGGTTTTGTGATGAAACCCTAAGTTATACTTGGAGAAGTGAAGAAGAAGAGGAGACATCTTGCCTTGGAGGACTTGCTTGAGTGATTCATGCTTGTTGGATCTCCTTGGTTGAGCTAGGGTTTTCTTGGTTTTCCCTAGCTAGGTTTTTTCGAGTGCTAGTGGAGCATACTAGCCTTGTGATGAGGCTATGGTATGTACATGTACATGTATATGAACTTGATCTTATGCATATTAATGAAGTTTTCAGCTGTCCGATACTTGTGTAAATTGCAGATTTGATTTTCAGACATCCATGTTCTTCATGATTTGTAATTTCCAGCGATATCTATCTTGTTGATTTGATGTAAGGGGTGATTATGTTAAGTGATTTAACATTGTAATTGAAGAAGATAAGGGCTGTTTTGCTGCTGTTTTTACAGCTGCAAATGACTGTTTTCAGATCTGGTTTATGCATGATAAGATTGCCTTAAAAGGCTGAAACTTATTGGAACACATTGGTATCTTTTCTCTTGGATTGCCTAGATGTTGGGGTTGTTAAGGATTGAAATATAGTCTGTTGCTGTTACTGTTTTAATTATATTTCATAACAGACCTAAGGCTGCAAATTCACAGGGTTAAGATCTGGGAAATCTCTAGGATAGAGGTGAAATTTCCGTTTTTCATTAATTGCTATTTGTCTAGAAATTTCAGCACATTTGCGGATGGTATCTAGAGCAAACCCATCGTCTCTGATTACGACACCTGACTGGGGAGGGACATGGAATAAGGCATGCAACAGAAGCAGCCTGCCCAGGGAATTGACCTCGAGACCTCCTGCATGAAGCTCAAAAAACTCAACCACTTGAACTAGCCCACTAAACTTCTTAGCATAAAGACTTATTAATGCATGCTCACATTAATGGCAACTGTTATGCATACTTGCCTTAATGCCCCTCACTCATGAGATATTTTGTAATTCCACCTACATTTAGTGTTTAGTAATTCCAACTCATAAGTGTTACTCATTGAGGATTGTAATTTGTAACTCATCTTTTCAAAAAACGGATGGGGGCACTAGCTATAAAATGATTCTTAGGCATTAGAGTAGGGTTCTTTTGTTAACTGTGCTATTTTTGGTAGTCTGGAAGAGATTATTTGGGCCAAGAGCAGCATCCATACTGCCTTGGATTTGGCTTGAGTTGGCATCCATACATTCTCAGGAAAGTTTCAAACTTTATGTGCTGAGGATTTTGAGCACTCAGGCGTTGTTTTTTTTTTGACGAAAACGGTTATGGTTTATATTAGAGGGGTGGCAAAGCCACAAAATCTGTTACAAAATGCCCCGAGATTTTTCGGGTCTACAGATCAAATACAAATGTTATGCAACACTGTTTCAGCATAAGGTCTA
>ML842916.1:18372-35002 GCA_009831015.1 Picea engelmannii
AGTGTCCTCTAGTTAGACCTTGAAATAAAAAGAAAGAAAAAGTAATAAAGAAAAGAAAGAATAAAGGCAATAAAGGGCTTGGAAAGAATTGCATCCATGACAGGTACAACTCGCCTCCTACAAAGGCACCCACGGATAATACCGTCCCTATCTTTCACTCTACTTGTATGTCTGGACATCCTTTGACCACACCACCTCGTGTTACATGGCTTGGATGATATCTTCTGGAAACTTTCCTTTTCTTACGGATGTTGGCCCAATAGGGCATTTTGTCTTTTTCTTCGGCTTTGTATAGTAGGTCACTGTAATGTCTTTGAGCTATTGGATGATATGCTAGGGGTTTTATGCATGCATTTGATAAAATTAATGATGAAATATGATTAACATTGTTATGATCCCTATGACTAATGAGCCCATGGAGGGCGAAGTTTTTGATGTGCAGGATCATGCCCGACGGACAGGTACCAGTTGGACCGGTGCACATGGGGAGATGATTAGTCCGGACCTCCATGGGGCTGAAGAGCCCATCAGATGGTTGTTGAGACCCCATCAGGGGCAGAGACAGGACAATGATTGGTCGAGCCTTTGCACAAGAGAAGAAGGAGGACGTTTTCATCCAGGACGCTTTGGCTGAGCCCAACCCAGGGGGTTGACCCACTGCAGGTGGAACGTGTCCCTTTGATGGCCCAGGACGTCATCTAGAGGCCCTTGACGTCACCTCCAATGCATGGCAGTTTGACAGGGCAGTTTGGCACGTGTGGCAGAGTTTGGAGGCCCAAAGAGGGCCAACGTTTGTCATCTTGTGCTGTGTTTTGCCCTAAAAAGGGCCAACGTCTCCCTCAGAGGGGCTTGACGCCTTGTTTATTGCTCATTTAGGGTTTCATTTAACAGTTTAATGTAAAACAGTATAATTTTTTGTTATTAGCCCTGTCGGCTATTTTTAATGACCTAATTTTAATTAAAGGTCATGAGATGCTATATATTGAGGATGTTTTTCCCTCATTTGAAAGGAACACAACTCACTCACACTTGTGAGGTCTGATTTTTGTGCCCTTCTAGTGTATTGTTTCTTTCTAAGTGAGGCGCACTTGTTATTGGAAGGATTTTTTGGCATCTTTTGGCATTTCTCTCCAAGGAAGGTTTACAACTAGGGTTTGCACATGCTTTCTTCATGATATGTAAGTGATTTTCTTGCAAAACTTCTTAATTGAATGGTTGTAGGTCTAATTTCTTGCATTTGCTTATTAAATTGCTGATTTGAAGCCCTAGGTAACAAGCACACAAGTAGGTCATTGTTACATGTCCCCTTAGAGAGAGATTTTTCAGCCATTGAAGAAGAGGGATTGAGCCTAGCCTTTGCTACACTCATCTTGCTTCTTCCCTTAAGCTAGCGTTGAAGTTTATAGGTTGAAAGAGGGTGACGTCCTAGGCCTAGGTTATCTACACCTAGGGCCATCATCTTCTAGGGTTTGAAAGCCTTGTCTTTACAACAATTTCTCTCACCTCATCCATTAAATTTATCATTTATGCTAGCCGTTTTGCCAAGTTGACCTAAGGAAGGAGGAAAGAGCACGAGGCCTTGCTTAAGCAACACTGGAGTGAGCCTCTTTCCCCTAAGGTTTTGATTCTAGGGCCCTGCCTTTGCAGCACTTTAGAACCCTTCCCTCTAGTCTTTAAGTCTTCATCCTTTCAAAAAACCTTGTGCCCTTATCTTGTTTGACTCCATATACCCTAAGGCACTGATCTCTAGCCTCCAGCGTTGAAGTCTTAGTGTACAAAACCACTCTCAAAAACTCTAGATTTTGAAACCCTAACTAACAAACTAACCTAATCAGGGTTGACGTCACAGTTGGTTATCTCATCTTGACGCAGCAATTGTTGAATATAAGCAATTAAGTGATGATTTGAAGCATTTATTAAAGAAAGTGTTGGTTGGATACATTGTTAGCTTGATCATCTTGATAGTTATTGATGAATTGATGCTTTTGCCATAGCTAATTGATAAAACGTTGACTTCATTGGTATCTATTGCTTTATATTGCTTATTAATTGATATCAGATAGTCATTGAAGTACTAACCCATTGAGTTATAGCCTGCATATATACTGTATTGTTATTATCTTGTTACGGGCAGGTGTTTTCATTTGGGCATACACTTCTTTATTGGTTGATTAGCCGGACTGTCTGATCTTGGTGGTAACCTGTGAGGAGGAAACTTTAAACTTGACTTTATACCTTAGCCTCTTCAAAACCCCAGGTTGTCGGGGACGTCTCCCCTGGGCTAACCTCCCTAAACAGAAAAAACCTCCCCATTGAGGTGACATTGGGTAGGGAAGGTCCCTGTTACGCCAGTTTGGTCTCTATCCGTTAGCCTTTGACCTAAACTACAAACTGCGCAATAACAGGCCCAAATAATTCAGTATATATCATAACATTGTTTCTATGCAGGTTGCTATCAGATGTTTGTTATGAAGACTGTATGGAAGTAGATGAAGACTACTGTGGTGGATATGTTCCATTGTTCGTAACTATACGTTGTTGATCAAGTACTTGTGTGATACTTGGTGTGGTAGTGAACCACTGGATTGTAGTTATGTACTACTATGGATAGACACAGTTTTGTTCTATTTTTGTTCTAACTGCCTTGAAGACTATCAGCAGTTTATTGGAAATAATCACCATCAAGACAAATGATGAACAGAGATTTTCCAGACGGAAATTGGTTCAGAGCATTTACTCCTCTAGATTATAAGAATGGCTCTTGTATCACTCTATGGTGTGAGTGACTTATCCAGCATCATGTCTAATTACTCAGATGAAGTATGGTTTCGAGAGATGATGCAGTCGATGGTGATGGTGATGCTCATGATCTAGTCATGAGATAGCCTAGACGACTATATTGATGCTACCGGGTAAATGGTATATTTTTGTGCTCAAGACCATTACTTATAATACCTCCCTAGCTAGGAGGGAGTGTTAATATTATGGTAGCTGCGGGAGGTATTTACCTCCACATGTGAACCTGACGAGAATAGAAGACTCTGGAAAGCAAGAGAAAACCCTAATGAGTTGGCTAATAACCCTAGAAGTCTTGTCGGCTCAAGAAGATAATTAATATTAGGTTATTAGCCTCCAAGAGAAGAAGTCGGCTAGAAATAATAATAATATACTGAACAGACACATATCCAGAAGGAGAAGTCGGCCCCAGCAAATCTGGCAGAACCACTATAAATACAAGGCACCAGTTCTCATTTGACAGCATCTCAGAATTGTAGTTCCCAATTGGTGCGCACTGCAATTCCCAGTTTGGTGCGCACATGTGGAGGAGGGTTGCAGGTGCAGCTGCAGCAGCAGCTAGTTTTCAGTATTGGCTTGGACTATCTCTTGGCTAGGGTTTGGACTATCTGATCAGCTATTGTTGGTGCGCTATCCTTGGAGGAAGATGCGCTACACCTTGTTTGGCTATCTAGCCTAAGGTTTGCTTCCGGAGTAATTCTCAGTCAAGGTTAAGGTGCTCGTCTTAGGCCTATGGTTGGGTGACAAGGGTATCGTCAATGGTAAAACGAGCACACTATATTCTATATTCTAACAAAAACTAGGTCCTTGGGCTTTTGATAGGGGTATTTGTGCTCAAAAGAAATGGAATGAGACCCCCGACACCCTTAGGCCAAGTTTCAGCTCAATTGGACAAGTTTTGCTAGGTGTTTGTCCATAAGGAGTCTTAGTCAGTCCAAAACAGCTATTTAATTGTTAGTCTTGACATAGTCAAAATGTCATTTTTTGTAAAATTAAGCAAAATGGTTAGAGAAAAGATGGGAGATAATTTTTAAACCTTAAACTAAGCCATCCTAAGCCTTTCCTCACCCTCACAACCCCGTTTTCCCTAGCCACCACTTCATGAAGTTGTTCCCCCTAGGAAAGTTGCACCCCCCTCCTTGAAAAAACTTTAGAAAGTGATAAATTAAAAGGTTGTGGGCCCTCTCTCCCTTACTACGCCCTCCTAGACCTTCCACCTCCCCCTTTGACTTGGCAAATGATTGTCAACTCATGCCAACTCACTATACCAAAACCCTAACCCTAAAAGTGCGCCCCCCTCTTAGAGATTCTCACTCTTGCTTATGGAATGACACTTGGAGGAGATCTAAGAGGGTAGCTCTAGCTCTCCAAGTATAAATCAAACCCCTCCCCTCCTCATTTCTCACCAATTCTTTTGCTACTGTTACTATGCCCAAATTTCTCCTCTTGCTCCCATCTCTCCCATTTCTCTTTTCTCTCTCATTTTTTCTCTAGTTTTTTTAGAGAAGTTTGTTGCAAGTATTTGTAGCAACCTTCTACTATCAATAAAGGAGATCTTTGGAGGCAATTGGTGTTAAGAGTATTCTTGGTGCCATGCTTTTCATGAGTTGATCTTGTTCATTTGTTTTCATCCTTCTTATGCATGCTTTGAGATCTATGGTAGGAATATTTAGCAAAGTATTTTGTTAGTGTAGATTTATGATAGTATTGTCATATAGATCTAGTGAGTTTCTAGTTGTTATTTCAAAGTATTATGAGTTCATCTCTAGATCTACTCGCTTCCTATTGTTTCTTGTAGCTTAGATTTGAAGTTTGGCAAGATTATCTAGGGTTTAAAGAGAAGATTTCAGATCTGGAAATCTTTCTTTTTGACCCACATTCACCCTCTAAAATTTCTGCATTTTATTTATGTACATTTCCATCATTTTTTTGAGTATTCTAACACATAGAATAGGTCACATACATTATTATATCTTGTTGTAATTTTCTGCAGAAATTTTCTGTGTAAAAATAAGAAATTTTCTTAACATATTTGTCACTTTTGCAGAATTTCCAGCAAGCAAAAGCTTGTTGGTTTCTTGCAGGTTAGTGACCAAGGAGGTGTCCAAGAGGCCAGTTGGGGCCACACAAAGCTAAAGAACAGCCTCCTTAAGTTGGGTAACCAAATACTCTCTCTTCTCTTCTATTCTAATCATTGTAAGCAAGCCCAAGGGAGTCCCAAAGGGCTTGCACTTCTCTCTTGTAATAATTTTCTGCAATTTTTAATTTTTGCAAGTTGTCTACATCTTGGTGAGTGTTTGGCTAAGCCAACCCCCAAAATCGTAAGGCTAGGAAGTAGTATTTATTTTTCAGCAAGTTTTTTTTTATTTGTTTGCCCCACTTGTCATTAAGACAAGGTTGAGAGGCTAGGCTTTACTTTCAAGTTTTTCTTTTCAATTTTCTTGCACCCACTTGTGCACAAAACCGGAAGGCTTTGTCCTCCATCTTGTGCACTTGTTGAGGTTGTTTAGCTTAGTTTTCTTTACAAGCATTTTACTTTATTATTCTTTGCCTACACCTTGGTGAGTGCTTGGCTAAGCCAACCCCCAAAATCGTAAGGCTAGATTAGTACATGGTTTTTGCTTTCTTCACATGCTTAATGGTCTAAATAATCTAAATCTAAGGAGTAATAATCTTGTGCTAGTTTAGGCCCATGGAGGCATAGTTGTTTAATTCTTTCATCTATCTTACTTTCATTGCAAGCTATCTTTACGTTGAGTACTTTGTTATTTCAATTTATTTACATTCAAGTACTTTTTCTTCTTGCAATTTACTTTTCCAAGCATTTTAATTTCTTGCAAGTCTCTTTCAAGTACTTCATGCCATTTCAAGTTTATCTCTTTAAGTACTTTACTTCTTTGTCTTGAAATCTTATGAGCATTGTATAATCTTGTGGTTTATTTCAAGCATTTAAGTTTCTTGCATTTCCTTTTAAGTACTTTACATTTCAAGTTCATCTTTCAAGTACTTTTATTTATCTTGCAAGCACTCTCTATACAAAAACTACAATGCAATCACCTAATCTAAACTAATATAACTTAAACTAACTTAACTCAATTTACCTTAGTCTCCTAGGGCCTAAAATCAACCTAGTTTAATAGGTCACCACTTACTATCCCAACTTTTCCAACGAAAAGGGAACTTAAAGAAGAAGCGGGGGGTGCTAGATCGGGGATGATCTCACGGCACTTGGCGTCCTTCCTGTGGAGTACTTATGTTCCTGGATTGACCTGTGGAGCTAGGGTGTGGCCTTGTTTGCCTCACTTATTGAGCACCCAACAATTCTTTTGGTACAAGCGAGGAGAGTTGTTGGGTTGTCACTTAGTCTAGGATTCACTTCTAACTTAACAACTTAATTAATCCCAAAATCAATCCACTTAACCTTGGGCAATCTACTTTGGCATATCTTGTGTGGTTTATGCTTAAGTTACACATTGCAAGCACGTAATTTTTACATCTTTCATGCAAGTTACTTTAAGCATTTGTGGATTGGACTAAGTGATTTAGAAGTTGTGCTTTAGCCCTTGGAGGCCTCTTTTCATGCTTTAATATTGAGATTAAGTTGTATCTTTATGTGATTGGTCTCCTTCCTTGAAGTTGCGCATCCTTTGGAGGCTTCTTCATTGCTTGGGGTTTGTGGTTGTGTATTGCAGGTGAAACTTTCCCTTGAGTTGCGCATCCCTTGGAGGCACTCTTGTTTGGGATAGTTGTCTTAATGTGTTGGGGTTGTACTTTCTTTTGAGCAATATCTTCTTTACCTGCACATTCCAATTTCATTGTAAGTTAGTTGCTTGGTTAGTTGTTTTTCTTTGTATATTTTGTATCTATTGTTAGTCTTTGTATTTACCTTGTAAGTAGTTGTTTAATTCATTTTATTTGTATCTGGTCTAATTGTAGAATCTTGTATCTAGTATTCGATTGTAATATTGTTGTAATCTTTGTAAAATCTAAACTCCCTTAAACTTAGTTGACCCCTTGCCCAATCTTAGGCACTAGTCTTAGTTGCCTTAGGGAAAGGACTTCTTTTGCATCTCTAATCTTGCACTTTGCATTGTTGCTTTTGCATATAGGCTAGATCCCCCAAACCTTTAATCAACTAAAATCAACTCCTAGAATTAACTTTTAATTTTACATCGTAACTAGGGTCTACCCCCCTTGGCTTCCCTAGGAGTAAGCCTAGACAGAAGAGGTTCAAGACGAGGTGACAATAGGCTTTGAACCTAGTCATTGTGCCTCCAAGGACACACTAAGTGGGTTGGACTTAGCCCATGTTTGCAAGTGTGTATAAGGACAACAACACTACCCATGTTTGAATATCCTCTCCATCCTCTTGGTTGAAACTATCCTGGGTGCTCCTGTCGACATACCTCTCAAAATAACCTTCTTCCCGTCACGGTCTCTGAACCCCATCTCCAAGGTTTGGTAATTGGTGGTGATTTTTCCCAAGGTGATCATCCACTCGACTCCCAACACCACATTTGTGTCAGATAGGTCAACCACATAAAATGTGTCTCTCACTGTGTAGTTGCCTAACTTTATCTCCAAGTCTGGAACTCTGTCTAGACACTCCACTGTGTAACCATCAGCTACTGCAACATCAAACCCCTCAAACTCCTCTATCTGAAGTGCATGTCTCGATACCAATAAAGCATCAATGAAGTTATGGGTGGCCCCACCATCTATTAAGGCGATTGCTCGTTGCCCCTGAATAGTCCCACTGATCTAGAGGGTATCATACCTGGGAACACCAGAAAGGGTCGCTATGACTCCTCCCTTTGTTGGTTTCCATCTGTTAGCCTGCTCAGGAGGCTGTGGAACTACCAGTGGGTGGGCTCCTGCCGGTGTTGGTGGTCTACAGGAAGGTTGTTCCTCTGCTTGTGCTGACTCCTCCTCTGAGCTAGTGGATCCATTGTCCTGCTACTCCTCCTCACTGTCCACACTATCTGCTGCCACCTCAATATAATGAATCTCTCCCTTGCCCATGCACCTGTGGCCTGGGACCCCAAGGCCTCTGCAATTGAAGCAAAGCTTCTTCCTCATAAGCTCTCGCCTCGTCTCATCATCTAGCTTCTCCTTGCCCTTCCATTCTCTCTAGAATGGCTTCCAGTCTCAATCCTTCTATGGTACGAAGGGTTTGGAAAAGGGTTTAGTCTTTGGCACTGAGTCTGCCAAATCTCGAGTGCGTAGGATGGCATCCTGCAAGGTGTGAGGCCTGTATGCCTTCACCCATCCTCTCAAAGGCTCTATCAATCCCTTTGTGAATAACATGATCAGCTTGGGCTCTGATATATCTGTCACAGCCACTGCTACCCGCTGAAACTCCGTGATGAACGTCTCTGTTGTGCCAGTTTGTCTCAATTGGGCTAGATCCATGAAGTGGATCTCGAGATCCCTCGTGTCAAACGTGTCCATGAGTTTCTCTGTGAACTCCCTATAGGAGGTGATGTGACTGTGAACCAACATCACCAGTCCATGATGCCACCACTCGTGTGCCTCACCCTCCAAGTGTAGGGTAGTGAAACTGATGGCCTTTGTCTCGGTCATCTGGTTGAGCTTGTAGTATGTGTCTAGCTTTTGTACCCAAGCTCTGGCAGTGCATTTGGATGATCCGTCAAAAGAAGGTATGGTGAGTTTACCAACTTTCTGGATGAAATCAATATTATGTCGTTGTTGTTGTTGTTGTCCTCCTCTCTGTGGCTCTTTGGGGCGGTTCCTGAGTCTAAGTCCACAATACTCGACCAAGGTCATGTCCTAATGGAAGTCACGGCCCAATGCTGAATACTCCCTCCTATACCCTGCAATGTCCTCCAACTGAGTGGGTGGCCTCTGTGCTATCGGTTGTTGTGCTGCTACTAGAGGTGCCCTCTGGAAACTGGGGAAAAATGGCCTGGGAATCCTACTCGAAGAGGTGTATGTGCGAGTAGGAGACTGGGGTCTACTACCTGCCCCTAAGTTCCCCTATGTTGCATGTGAGGCTTGTGTGCCCGAGGTGCCCACTATGGCCAATCTATCGGCCATCTGCGCCAAGGACTGAGTCATGGCCTGCTAATTGACTACCAAATTGTCAAGTACCTGCATGAAGGCTGCTTCTGGGTCCATGGGGACCTTACCACTACCCTTTGGTCTCTCATATCTGTCTCCTAACATCCTCTGCCTCTCGCTCTACCCTTCTCTCTGCTTCCCTCTGTGCCTCTTCCTCTTCCTCTGAGCTGGGAGGAAAAGGGGGAAAATCAGATCTAGGTCTTCCCTCCTTGCGTCTGTTGTAAGTGACATATTCGTCACCTACGTGCTCACGACCCCCTGGGTCCTCCGCTGCACTCATCGTCTTTAATCACAGGCTGGCAGGACTAAAGCTCTGATACCACTGTAATGTTCCTGACTTGGCTAGTCTAGGAAACTCTGCTAATGTGTGTGTAGGATTAATTGTTTACAGCATATATATGATCATACAAATAACGAATGCGACAAAAGACTGCAAAGTTTATATTATGATATCTCTGCGGAGTACAAATGTCGAATGCGGCTGAATAAAAATGAATCACTCAGCTAAATCAAATGACAAAAGGATCTTAGCCAGAATACAATAAGAAACTAAATGATAATACCCAATAATAGATGAGCACTGCGGGATCAATGGATGAGCTAGAACTATGGCAGCTCGTACGGTAACAGCTGAAAGTCCGGAAAGTTCGCCCTGGTGGCTAAACCTCTCGGAATGGCCTGGAAACTGTCCCAAATGGTGCGCCCTGCTCTAGCTCTCAGTCTTGGTGACTGATCGGCCCCTCTGCTGGTGTGTCTGGACCCCGGATGGATCCCCCTGGGGGAATGTGCCCCTCTCTCACTGGAAAACTGCGCCCTAGTGATTCCACCGTCGGAATCGGTTGAGATGTGTCTCAAAATGATCGCCTTGGCCTACTGTGAAATGGGTCGTAAGGGTTTTCCTGGATCTGATTTGATGCTCCCTCAGGAACCCCAAATGTGTTCGCCAAAAGTGTCGCACTCCCAAGTCTAGAAAATGTGCCCCAGATGATTCCTCCGTCGAAATCTAACAAGGAATCAGGCGAAAGATGCGCCTTGCCTTCCTCTCAACTAGGTCGGAGGGGAATCTCTGAACTCTCCCTGGATGGGACAAGTCGATCCACTGAACCTCCTTAGAAGCTGCGCCCTCACCCTGAATAAGTGCACCCTTGCTGCTAGAACCTGTGTAACTACTACTAAAGAGTGATGGAAGACCTGTGTGATCTTCCCGGTGACTAGGGTGTGTCTCTCAACACTGAAATCAACGAACTGGTGTCTTCCTCCTCGAATCCACTGAACTATCTCTCCTGAGATGTGCCTCTCTTCTCAATGACAAGTCAAAATCTGCATAATGATGAATTAGGTCGCTAACCCTTCTCTTATAGCTTTCTGAAACTCTAATTCGTTGTTGAAACCCTAATTCATTGTTGACTTCTAATTTTAGCTCGTTTGTTCTATTTTAAGCTCAAATTGGCTTAAAAGCACTTTTAACCACTTTTAGCTCAATGTCACTTTCTGAACATAACACCTTTGACTGGAGTGACCTCTAGTAACCTTGTTTACCCCTTTCTGGCCCTGGCTATAGTCTAACGGGGCGGTTTAGACCATTAAGCCTCCTCTCTGGAGCTCCTATTTGGAAAAGGACATTACACAACACTTCATGGAGAAGGCCTAACGTCACCCTAGAAGGGCTTACGTCACCTTCCTTTAGAACATTTTATGTGAATTTATTTAATTTTGTAATTTAAGGGCAATTTTTAAGGGTTGACCCTATTTTAATTTGAAATTGACATTTTTTGGGATAAAGGTGATATAAATACAACTAAATGACATTCATTTTTCATCATAACTCTCCCATTGGAGAAAGAGGACTGAAATGGGTGCCCTTTTTGGGGTTTATTAGCTAAAATTGTGAGGCGCACTTGTCTTGGAGGCTAAATACTTGCATCTTGGATCATTTTTTGTGAAGTTTGCTTGGCAATCTAGGGTTTTATTGCTTGATTATTCTTGGTGAAGTAAGTAATTCTGCAATTTTCATTTTATGTTAAATGTTTATGGTACATTTTCTTATTCGGTTTCACTCGCAAAATCCTCCAAAGTGGTGAAAGGTGTTCTAATGATTGAGCCCAAGGGGTGACTAAGGTTTAGGAATGTTGTAAATGACCATGCTAGACATCTCCTAGAGTCTTGCAGAATTCCGTTAAGTTTTGATCGTTTTTTTTTATTATTAAAATTTTCCATTTATTGGAAATTTTAATTATTTTTTATGTAAAATGTAAAAATTTGGTCCTTGGGGATTTTGTATAGGAGTGTGGGTACTCAAATCAAATGGCAGATGACCCCCTACACCCTTGGACCAAGTTTCATCTCAATTGGACAAGTTATGCCAGGTCATTGTCCATGAGGAGTCTGAGTCAATCAAAAGTCAGCATTTAATTGGCTAAGGTAAAAAAGCCAAAATTTGTAAAAATGACTAAAATCATGAGAGAAAGTGGGGAAATGATTCCTAATGTATTTCCTAAGTGAGAAAAGTGAAAATCCACTTAGAAGACCCCCCATGCTAAGCCAACAACCAAAATTCATGACTCCCTAGTGAAAAATGCGCCCCCTTTGCTCATGAACTTGGGTAAAATAAAAAATTAAAGTGAATAGGTTGCCAAAGCCCTAAGCGCACCCCTCCTTGAGCCTAAATTCATGTTTGATGAAAGGTAAAGGTGTTTTCTCCCTTCCCTTCTCACCCCTCAAACCCTAATTTGCTCCAAAACCCTAAAAGGGTGCCCTCCTTGACTTTGTCTCTCCCCCTTGGATGGATGACACTTGTAATTCATCCAAGAGGGGTCTCTCCTCTCTTCCTCGTATAAAAGAAAGCCTCCCCCTCCTCATTTTCACATCTATTCTCATAACAACTCTACTATGCCAAAATCTCTCCCATCTCTCCCTCATTCTCTCCCATTTTCTCTCATGATTCTTGGTGCCATTGGGCAAATCTTTTCTTGATTAATAAAATAGAAGCTTTGGAAGATCTCTTGTGTCTCTTGGAGTATTCTTGGAATCACTATATGGTCTTTTTTATGAGGTAATATTGCTGCAATTTATTTCTTTATATTTCCTTGCTTGCATTTTTACTTGGAGACCCAAGCAAAGTATTTTGCTTGGGATAGATTAGTGGTAGTATCACTATTAATTTTTGTGGGTTATTTCTAGTAGATTGGAAAGTATTTTGCAAACTATTAGGACATACTCACCTTGTTGTTGTATCGTGTAGCAAGGATTTACAAAATCTGCAGGGTACCAAAGGCTTGGAGGAGTGAATTTCAGATCTGAAAATCCATTTTTTCAGCCATCTAAAGCTTCTTACATTTTCTACTTTCATTTCCAGCCACATATCTATCAATTTCTAGCATTATTTTCATCTAAATTTGCAATCTAATCTCTCTTTTTATGTTCAGATTTTTTTTATTAAATAATTTTTGTATATTGTGTTATCATAAAAATAACTTGTTTCAAGTCATTTTAGTAATTTCCAGCAAGAAAAGTTTGTTGTTTTTTGCAGGTTTAGAGAGAATTTGTGCATATTTTTTACCCCAAAAGACTCAAGGAAGCATCCAAGCGTTTTGGTGCCAAACCCTCTTCTCTATTCTCATTCTCTAAGCATTGTAAGCAGCCCAAGAGAGTCTCTTGGGCTTGCATTCTTTATCTCATTTTCCAAATCTAAAATTTGTAAATTAGTTTTAGTGTTCGCCCACGCCTTACATAGTGATTGGCTTTGTCGTCCATGCAATATCGTGAAGGCTAGATTAAAATTTAATTTTTTGTTTTTCTTTTATTTACCCACTTTGGCCAAAACCGATAGGCTTGTCCTCCATCTTGTGTCATAGTTGTGAGGTTGTTCTTTTATTTTCAAGTCATTTAATTTATTTAATTTTGCCCACACCTTGAGGCTTGGATAGTGTTTGGCTCCGCCATCCATTCAATACCGTGAAGGCTAGTTTAAGTTAACTTGTTGCAAAGTAATCAAATTGGTGCCCCGTATTTCCTCTCCTTGCCACTTTGTGGATCTTGGGTGACTGAGAAAGAGAAAAGGATTGAGAGGCTAGATTAATTAGGCACCCAATTTATTATTGCTTCTACCACCAAAAAAGGTGACTTGGGAGGCTAGAAGGGGTTGAAGCCGGGGACCGGTTTCACGAAACTACGTGTCCTCCTTGTTGAGCACCCAAGCATTCTAGATTTGACTTGTGGAGCTAGAAAAGAACCTTGTTTGTTCTTCTTATTGAGCACCTAGCACTTCCTTTTGGTTGAAGGGATAAGAATTAGGTGTAGTCACATAGTGTAGGCTTGCATCTTTCACACTTAATTTCCCCCTTAATTCAAGAGAGACCTAAAATTTGCTAAAATCAACCTACACACTTTTTCACAACATTTGCTTTTCAAGTTTTCAATTTACTTTTCAGACAAGTTACTTTTTCGAGCAATTTACTTTCCAGCAAATTCTTTAATTGTGGATATTTACTTGTTCTATAACATTCTCTACTTCAAGCATTCTTTATTTATTTGAACGTAATTGGTCTAGGTGTGAAGTTTCATAACATTGTTTCATTCTTGTATAATTGTATATTTGTTGTATATTTCATTAAATCAATTTTGGGGTAATCTTTTGGCACTGGTCTAATTGTTGATTTACAAATAAAGGGTTTGCTTGTCATTAAAGGAACTGCACATTTTCATTTGCTTCCTGTCATTGGGTTGGGTTTTCTTAATTAACAACCAAATTAACTCCTAGAATTAAAATAAACTTTCACATAGTTTAATAGGGTCTACCCCCCTTGGCTTCCCTAGGAGTGAACCTAGATGGAAGGAGTCCAGATTGAAGTGACAGTGGGTCTGGATTCAGGTTTGTGCCTCCAAGGACACACCAAGTGGGTTGGAGACTTCTCTACGTTTGTAGGTGTGTATTAGGATGGCAACAGAGCCAACTTGTTCTGGTTTCCAGCAAATGAATAAGGAAGAGTTCCCCAAAGGCAAATAATGCAGTGTGGTCTGACTTCTTAGCACCCGTTAAGGGAGATGCTTCAACAAGTTCGGTATCAACTTTTCAACCTTCAAAAGAATTGATAGATAATCAGGATAAAGTGAGAAAAAATTGCAGTCTATCAATTCCAGATCATTTCGAACAGTGGCAGTCCTCCAACAGCAACAGTCAGTTTTTGGAAATTATTAAAATTTTACAAGATTTTAAAGATGGTTGGAATAAAGGACATTTTTGTCCAGAATGGTTTGACCCCAAGAAAAGCCCCAAATTGATCAAAGTTGGAAAAGAGTCTTCAACGAGTCATCCCGACCAGGGTCTCTTCAGGCAGATTCGATCTTACTTTGTCCATGGCATGGCCAACCCAAGTACATACTACCAGATGTACATTTTCGCAAAGGAAACATCTGATGCTCATGTGGCATCCTTTGTAACATATCTCTCTAACCCCTCTCCTTTGCACTTTACTTTCATATCTTTACTTCTCCCTTGTATATATGTATATTATTTCAGCAACTTGTATTTATTATTGGTTTTCATTTTCATGTGTTCCTGATGTTGTTTTTGGCGAGATGTTTGTGACGCAGGTTATTGATTATGGATTCTTGCCTGTTCTCCTTTATTAAAAGATCAAGCACACGTCCCCAATTAGAGCCAATGTTAATCACCAAGTTGCACTAGAATGGATTTGTAGTTGAGCCGCCAAAGATTTAGCAAATAGTTGCTTAAATTTCAGAGTTCAAAAGTCTATCCAGTCAATTTGATCACCCTTTTTTCGCATTTCCATCCATTGTGGGGCATTGTAATAAGATGAGATTAGCATGATGAAGTTGTAAAAGGCTTGGCCTCCTAAGACTTGATCATCAGTACATACTCTAGAGTGTTTTTTTTCACTTGTTAATTATTTCTTGCGTGAAATCCATTTCAGGCGAGTTATAATTTCTAAGTTTTTCACTCAAATACCTCCAAAGTTGGGGTATGTTACTGATGGTTAGGCCTTAGCTTGGTTATCCAAGTCTAGTGTCTAAAATGTTTATATTACCATGCTAGGTCATCATTTTGAGTCATATGAAAATTGCGCTAAGTCCCCCTTAGGTTTTTTAATGTTTTGAGTCCATAAAAAATTTCCTGCAAAATCGAGATTTTTTAATTGTAATTGGTCAATAAGTTAAAAAAGTAGTACTAGGAGGCATTATATTCCTTGTGGGTATTCGTTTTCTCGTCCAAAATACCCACTTTACCTTAGTACCACCTTTTCGATAGTAAATATCAAGTTTTACTCAAGAAAAAATGATTTTCTCTCGAAAAACGTGAATAAAAGTCAAATAAAAGACAAAAACCAGCAATGTTATTTTTGTGGAAACATCTATCAAACATGTTTTTAGTTAATTGTCTCTCTCTCTCTCACTTTACAGTGACTTACCGATAGTTTAGAGGAAGTTAGAGAGAGTTAAGGGTGGATATCTCTCTACTTGGTGAAGATCTCAAGGCTAGTGCACACTTACCTAGCTAGATGGCGCATTTTGGTTAATGGTGATGATCCCAAGAGGGGCGCATACCAACCCATGAGAGGTGGCGACCCCTCCTCTTCCCTTGTCTTGAGTTTTGGTGACTTATCTCACCTATTTGAAGAAGTGGCGCTCATCCTTTCATCCAAGTGGGTCGCCTCAAATTGGGATTGGTGCCCTCTCCACTTGGCAATGCGCATTACATTGGGATTCTCAGCCCAAAAGCTATTTAACTAAGTTGACCTCTCCTCATTGAGTTAGTTGGAGCTTGGGCAAGAAATTGTTGATTGTAAAAGCTATCTATGTATTACTTTTTCTCGAGAAATCGAAAGACTTTGGAGGTCCATTGGTGTTGGTTCTTATGGTGTGGATGCTTTGATGTTCAATGGTGTTTGAGGTAACTTGTATTGGTTTAAGCTTTGCATATCTATTCTTTGAAGGCCTTTTAAAGTGTGTTGTCACATTGTAGGGTAAGATATAATTAGCTTATTTGCTAACTCAAAACATGTTCCAGACATGTTTCCCAAAAAACGGGTTTGCTGATTTTTTATGTCTTTTTTTACTTTTGTGAGCAAAATTTATTTTTTAGTGATTAAAATCACTAATTTTACTCACAAAAGTGGGTGCTTTAGGTCCAAAAATGAATACACCCAAGCCTCAAGGCATACAATGCCTCCTAGTGCCACTTTTTTAATACATGACTAAATTACAATTAAAATATCCCATTTTACAGGAAATTTTGTATTGACTCTGTTATCCCCGATTTCTAGGGATAACTAGGAGATCATGTCTCGAGGCCCACAGGTCCTAGACATGGAGTATCGAGAGCAGGATTGACCTGAGCATGGCCCTGGAGGGCCCATCTTTCTTCTCCTTCATCAGACTTGTCTTGTCAGCAGCAGCAGCATCCATCACCTTCAGCTTAGGCTTGTATCGGAGAAGACTCTTGCTCCATGAGGTAATGGGTCCAGGTATCATGGTATGTGTCATTTTTTATCATTATAACCTTTAGATATATGCATCAAATTCCTTTTATTTCTGACAACTGCTTGGATCTTACATTAACCCACTTGACCATGGTTTGGGGGATTGACGGAGTGTCCTAGCAAGCCTGTACCCATAGGTTTTGGTTTGCCACCGGGGGGATTTCTGAAGAGCCATCGTCCGCTCCCATCATATCATCACTTTTACATCTTATCTCCCACTCATTTGTCCCATTCCCCTAGTCCGGGCATTAGGA
>ML842917.1:2492-13126 GCA_009831015.1 Picea engelmannii
AAATAAAAGTGATGTAAGGCTTATGAATTTCAGAATGCATACCTTCTTCAAATAACCTCTCCTTGATTTTTCTTCGAGTGGAATAACTCTTCCTCCTTCCAAGCTTCCTGCAAAAGAGATTAGTACCATGGGTGGCTCTTACAGCGCCACAAAAGAAAATATTATTAACTTAACTCATGCATCCTATGATGATTTTAATGCACAACATCCTCAGTAAGGGATATCAGAGGGGTAGTTGACGTTTCCCTAGAGTTCCCTTCAGCTGGTATTGCTCCTATAATGATCCTAAGGCAAAAGTCTTAATTCCTTGAGTGCCTCCCCGGCAACGGCGCCAAAATGGCGAGGTCTAATATGATTCCCAATTACTTGGTGTCACTCTACACTATGTCACTTAATTTCTCAACCCGGGGTTCAGTTTATACTTGCGAGGCACTCTGTGCAGTATACACAGAATGAGAACTTTCACCAAGCTATCGGAAAAGGCTAACTAAACTAAACCATGCATACATCAAAAGAAAAGCATAAAAGATGAAGTCACAGTGCTTACAACCCCTAGCCCAGCTGGTGGTACCTCTTGGGGAAGGTTTATGAACTCTCATAACCCTACTCCCTCGTGTGTTCACCTAGTGGGGTTACAGGTAAAGTGATTCTGCAGCACACAAAACCAAAGCAAAGGGAACTATCTGTCCTACTTCAATTCATGCATCAAAATGCTAGAAATAAAACTACTACTAATGCCAAGACTAGATTAGCAAATCACATGATTTCTAAACCACAATTCCATTAATAATTATCCAAACATTGTTATAGGTCAGAAAATACAAGCACAGATTTGGCATATATCATAAACACAAATAAAACTGGTAAGGAAATCAATAATTTGCATAAATCTGAGTCTTAACACATTTATTAGTGATTCTGCAGCATGGCACAGGGGGCCATTATGCAGCACATAACTATTCCTCAGCATACCATGAAAATTACATAAACTAACAATCCTATACAAATATGATCAGCATATATAAATCTAATTATCAGCAAATAGTTATGAACAGAAAATTAAATAGCACAGAGTCATACCTATGAGTGGGCCCTAGCTCACAGGCAAGCCTGTGCTTACACTCCACTAAATCACCGACAAAAGATCAGAATAACACTCATAAACAACAGTCTTATATTAAAATATCAGATTTCATAACAACTCTTATACAATCTTGCTCTCACGATTCACTCCTTAGTATCGCTCATGAGAGTGCACACTCATATATATACAAGAGAATGACTTCAATAGCTCTAAGTATAGAGCAACAACCCTCCTAATATGCTGGGAAATAGTTTGGAACAACTTTGATGCCATCGTTCGATGATTTGCCCAAGTGTACACTGTTACATATCAGCTAATTAAAACAGTCAACTACCTCCAGATTCCACGGATTTCATTGGTTGAATTGTCACATGCTGTGTACCCATTTCCATTTTTAAGACTATCACGTGTGCATGCTGAAAATATAGTAGATGTTGAATATTAAATTTAATATTCGTGGGCATACATTGAAGGTCTTACGCTAATATAATTTTAACGCTGGAACTGATATACATTTATGGTCATTTGCTGATTTAAATTCAGCGCTGGAACCATATGCTGAGATATATTAAGTGCTGAACCATATACTAAAATATCCAGTGCTGGAATTAAATGCTAGGACTGATATTGTATGTTGATATATCTTTTACGTTGCTATAGGCTTGATTATGTAGCAAACTGCTACAGGTCTGATTATGTAGCAGGCTGCTACAGGTCTGATTATGTAGTAGATTTGAACACATGAGCACCCCACAACTGTATCATCATTTAATGACTCTGAATCTGTGGCAATGGATGTGCAATGACCCTGATTTGAAGAATATGTGAACCTTTAAAGAAAAACCCTGTAACAACTTGTTCACACGTGAGTTGTCACTTCAAAAGTAAATACAAAACATGCTACTTCCCCTAATGTTAATCAGAAATTCAAAGAAATATCAAGAAATGCAATTGGAAAACATCTTGAGCCCAAATCCCGCATATGGGCATTAAAATGGATAAGACAGGGTTATATGTAAATGAAAAAGGGTTAAAAAGAAGGAAAATAAGATGTCAAATGATGGTAATTTCATGGCTCATCATGTGCCTCAAGGGCTTAAGTTTAAAGATTAATGTGTGAGAGATCTAAATCTAGATTATTTTAACCATTTAAGCACAAATAGATCAAAGCACATTAAAACCCTAACCTTACAATTTGGGGTATTCCTCTCCCAAAATGTAGGTAATTATTAAACTTTAGAAGATAGCTTGGAAAGAAAGAGAATAAGAGACAAGAGAGAGAGGCAAGCAAGAGAAGAAGCTCACAAACCCCACGTCCTAGCTTAGGAGAGTGATTTAGAAATGGAAACTCAAAGCTAGATCTTAAACCAAAATCACATGTGGGAGGTAGGTCGTACCAATCCTTCTCCCACACTATGAGCAACTAGAAATCAGCAAGAAATGAAAGAAAGTATTCCCAAAAAGCAAGAAGAAGTAAAGAGGAAGGTTGAGAATGTTACCTACTTGAAGAAAATGGTCTTTGAGTGTTGTGTGGACGTTTTTGGGGTAGCATAACCCTCTCAACTAGATCTGAACCTGCAAAAACCAGCAAGGTATACTTGTTGGAAATGCTACACACAACAAGCAAAGATGAAGAAAAATTTATATTTTTGGTAGAAATTTTTCACATAGAAAATTTTATAGAAAAAGTAGATTTAGATGACCTATATGCTATGTTAAGCTAGCTGAAATATAGATGATAGGACAGCAAGAAAGAATGAGAAAAAAAGAGAGAGAAAAGAGGATCTTTTATGTGTCTCAAGGGAGGACTCTTCCTTAAGGCATTCCCAATGAAACCCTTGAAGCCAAACCTGCAAAAACTTAGCAATATCTATGCATACAAAGATAATATGGTTGAATGCTAATAAGATGAAATACTTGCACCCTATCTAGCAAACCCACATATATAGATCTACAAGAATACTCTTTGTTAGATCTACCCAAGTAACACTTTACCCGAGATCTAAGCTATGCATAAATCAAATTAAACCATACAAGTTTACCTCCATGTAGCAAGAACAAAAACACGTGTTTCTCTTCCAATGATCCTCCAAAGTTTCTCCTTTATATTACTCAAGAAAAGGATCTTGGAAAAATGCTTGCTCCAAAACCCTAAGAGCCAAAGAATGGAAGAAGAAGAGAGAGAGAGAGAGAAATCAAGTAGCATAACAATAGCTCAAGATATGGTGAGTTGGGAGTGAGGAGACGGATCTATTTATACTTGGAGAGGCAAACTCACTCCTCTTAGATCAATGCCAAGTGTCCAACACCAAGCATAAGAAGAGATTCCAAGGCTAGGGTACACCATCTAGGGTTTGGAGTTTAGATCTAAGGTGTAGAAGAGCGGTAGGGTGTTGGGATCACACAAAAGAGTAGTGAGAGGCTTATGGGATGCATGCCAAGGGAGAGAAAGGAGCCCAACCATCAAAAAACGAATTTTCCTAGGAAATCCACAAGAGGGAGGGCGTAACTCTCCTTGGAGGGCACACCATTTGGGGGAGAGGAGAGGAATTAATGAGGGAAGGGGAGTGGAGAGGCATTGGGATGAAGCAAAGAGGTAGTGGGAGGATAGGAAAAGCGTGCCAAGGGATAGCATAAGTTTCCCATTGATTTTTTTATCATTTTTTTACTTTTTGGAGACTTTCTAGAAGGAAGGCACACCACTCTAGAAAAAGTGACGTTTTTGCTTTATGGCTAGGTGGGGGGGTGATGTGAGGGTTGGAAAAGGTTAGAAAAGGTTAGGAAAAATCTCTCTCATCTTTATCCATCTTAACATCATCCCCTAACTCATTATTACAAAATTACATTTTTGCCATGTTTGAACTTTATCAATTAAAATTGTTGTTTTTTACTGATTGACACTCCGGGTGGACAAACCCATAGCAAAAGTTGTCCGACTGAACTGAAACTTGGTCCATGGATGTAAGGGGTGTTATTCCATTTCTTTTGAGCACAAATACCCCTATCAAAAACCCAAAGACCTAGTTTTTACAATTTTTGCTCAAAAATAATTAAACCTCCAAACTTAGGGAATTTAATTAAAAATTAATTAATTATAAAAAACTATTTTAGACTCGATGGAATTCCGCGAGACTCTCTAAGATGTCTTGCATGGTCATTTACAACGATTCCTAACAATAGTTACCAGAAGATAAGCCCACTGGAATGCCTTTCACCACTTTGGAGGAATTATTTCAAGTGTGAGGGAAAAACTCAAGGGAAATCAACAAGGCTGAAAAGCCCAATTGATAACCTGAGGATAAAAAACCCTCGGTGAAAGGAACTCTCCCAGTGAACCGATCCCAAGGTAATTGACCTAGACATGACTCATTCCGACCTATTACATTATTGACCCACGCAGGGGTGAGGAAATTCCAGTTACAAAAAGAAGTGTTGGGGCCAAAAATGCCCTGTAGAACCAAAATCTTCGACAAATGAGCATCTGATGATGCATCTCTTCATGGCACATGGAGTTGACCACCTATGTTGGAGAGGCGGTCAACAAGGTGGAAGGCTCAGACTCAATGATGTTGCTCCCATCGCTAAATAGCTGCAAAATCTCTCTGGAGGTTTACTCTCCCGCACAGCCTGCCTGGGATTCCCCATAGATCCCTGAGCTTCCTTCAAAGTGTTTTGAAGCCACTTGGGCTTCCTCTTCTCTGAAGTAGCACCCTGTGGAGGGGACTCCTCCTCAATCCCACCTCCTGAAGACTATGTACCCGAAGATGATGATCGTAAGGTCGTCTGAGAACCGGGAGACTGAGAAACAGTACACTGTGAACTGGTAACCTGAGGACCAGTGATCTCTTACCCTATCACCTGTGGACCTATAGTCCCTGAAGCAACTGATCCTGAACTCTGTGTCAACGTACTCTGTGAAGGACTCACCTCAATCTGAGGAGCCTGCTACTCCCCCTCCTCAACATCCAATGACCGCCGAAAGGCTCTATCCTCCTCAAATTTCACATCCCACCGCACTACTGTTTTCCTCAAAGAGGGGATGTATATGCGGTAAGCCTTTGAAGTCTCGCTATACCCAACAAAGATGCCCTTCTCTGCCATGAGTTCTAGCTTTATCCTCTTCTTAGAAGGGACATGTGAATATGTAAGGCACCCAAAAATCCTGAAGTGCCCAACACCAGACTTCTTCCCAGAGAAAGCCTCCTCAGGAGTCGTATCCCCTAAGACTCTATGTGGACTCCTGTTCTGCAGATAAACTACAATGTTGCAAGCCTCAGCCCAAAGAAAGGGTGGTAGCCCTTGATCGTGTAACATGGCTCTCATAGCCCCAACAATGCCTCTGTTCTTCCTCTCAGCAACCCCATTCTGTTGTGGGTTGTAGCAAACAATCAATTCTCTCTTAATTCCTTCTCTAGCACAGAAGTCATTGAACTCATTGCCATTGGAAGTATACTCACCCCCATTGTTTGATCTCAACAATTTGATTTCTTCCCTGTTTGGTTCTCCAAAGGAGCTTTGAACTCTTGGAACCGCTTGAAGACCTGTCCTTTGGTCTTCATGAAGAAAATTCAAGACTTTCTGGAGAAGTCATCAATAAAAATGACATAATACTCAAAACCACTCCAAGATGCAAAAGACATAGGACCACATACATCGAAATGAATAAGATCAAGAATACCTGCTACTCTGTTGTCACTGCTTGGAAAAGCAGTCTTGGTGTACTACCTAAGAGCACACCTCCTGGTGCTCTATACAGAAGTCTGGCACTCCAGTCATAATCTCCCTCAATATCCTCAGAGCCCCATGGTGCAAATGGGCCATCCTCCTATGCCATAACTCACAAAGGTCATTGTTGTTGGTACTATGCATCAATGCTCTAGCAGGCTGAAACATGAGCTCGTATAGCTTCTCATGCCGAATCCCAATCACTTTGGTCGAAGTGACACTGGATCCCTTAGGATACAAGAGCACATGCCCATCACGGAACAATACCTCATATCCCTTATCCTCAATATTGGAAACTGACACCAAGTTCTTCTTCAAGCCCAGAACATATAGGACATCTCTCAACAACATGGGAGGTAGAGACTCCCTCTGAAATGATACTATCCCACTACCAACTCCCTTGACCACTGAGTCATCTCCAAGCACCACCTCACGATCCCCAATCTCTGTAAGATCTGTGAAATACTCACGAACACATGTTATATAGCGGGAGGCACCGCTATCAATGTACCAAATATTGGTAGATGATGCTCTAAAGGAAAGACACACCAACAATGAATACTCCTTCTCGAACATGTGGGTAAACTCCTCCACATCTGTTGAAGCTACAACTTGCTTCTTATTCTTATTAGAAAACTGTCCAGCATAGTGTCCAAACTTGTGACATGCAAAGCAATTGACTTTGCTCATGTCCTTCTTCCCTTCACCTTTTTGCTTGTTCCCACCCTTGGAACCCTTTTTGGACTTGTTCTTTCCTTTAGCTGCAAGTACCACATTCTCCTCTTCATTACTTGTGGATGAACTCCCATGCACATATCCTCTTCGAGTTTCCTCCTGAATGAAGTCATCCCAAAGACGATCCCACTTGGGAAGATTCTCCCTTGCCATAATGTCCTCAACAAAGACAGCCCATTGTTTGGTCACACCATTCAAAGCAGTCCTCACAAGTTCACTATCATCAACAACCTCCCCAACAACACCAAGTTCATCCCTCATCTGAGTTAGCTTGGTAAGATAGGTGGCAACATTTTCAGTCTTGGTCATTTTGATGCTCTTCAGTTTCTCCCTCCCTTAATACCATTTTCCAATTTTCATTGGAACACTGGTAAAGTTTGGTTAAAGATTCTCACATCTCATAGGTATTGAATTTCCCGGTCACATGTGGAATCACATGATCCTTAATGGCATCAAGGATAATTCTTTTAGCCTTAATGTTCTTTTTGGTGTAGGCGGCCAAAAGAGTAGCATTTGTAGGCATCATCACGGGATTACCTCTTGGGAAAATTACATCTCTCTCTCTCTCTCTCTCTCTCTCTCTCTCTCTCTCTCTCTCTTGTGTAATTTTTTGGATTCCAGTACTTGTTCTTGTGGAGAAAAGTAGTTCGCTACTCTTCTTGAAAGCTTATTCTTGCATGTGGATTTAATATACTTGGTAAAGCTAGGGCTTTATCTTGCCATCTTGTGGAATTGGTAAGGAATTTTCTGCAATTGTTGATAATTTCTTCTTGTTACATATTGTTCTTGTCTAAAACCCTTGGAGTATAAGGGCATGCACCCTCCACCAAGCTTCATCTTATTTGCTAGTTGATAAGTCATTTTTGCAAAGTTACTAGGAGGAGTAAAAGGGATTACACCCTCCTAGGTTTACCTTTGTTGGTTTTGCATGCTCTAGGGAGTAAAAGGACTTACACCCCTAGAGATATTGTACATCCAACTCATACATCCAAGACTCCAGAACCCAATAAACTAGGCACTAATCAAATCTTTGCATTGAAGAAATAAATTACTTGCATTGGTACACGTGATTTTAAGAGATATTAAATTTGTTTAAGTTGAAATATTTTCTTGGTGTCTTAAGCTTGCTCAAGCCACTAAGGCATCTTGTTTGGCTTGGTAATTCTCTGGTTATAATCCAACAAAAGCTACAACCATTATGGTTGCAGCTTACTTGCTGATTTTTATGGTTGTAATTTGTTGTTGTAGCAAATCTTTGCTACAGCCACTTGGTCGTCGCTATAATTCTCTGAAAACACTATCTAACAGACCTCTTTATCATCAAAATTTGTGCTCAAGTATTGGAATATTATCTGCTTGTCTAGTGCTTCATTGTGCAATAATTCTTTCGTACTTTGAATGGTTATTTCTGCATTTAACAATACTTTTCCTTGTTAATATATATTCTTGTTTACTGCTGCAATATAGGACAGCAAGATTCACTTGTTTTTCCATTGGATATCTTGGCTTGTATCTCTTCATTTTGTCTTGTCTCGGGCAGGTATCACACTCTTCTTCAGGTACATTCACTTTGGCAACCTACCCTTACCAACAAGACTCCTACTCAAGCCATCTTCCACTTCTTACATTGATCTATAGGGGCATCACCTTTCATTATTCCACTTTCCATCTCATTTCCCCCTAGGGTCACCAGGATTCCCCCCTTGAGTTGATCACATCATCTCTAAAGCGAGGGGAATACCTATCTAAGGTGACAGTGGGTAGGTATTCCCATAGTTGTCTCACCTTTGTAGATTGGGTCGAGCTTTGCCCAACCTACAACCTGTGCGATAACAGTATGTATGACTCTGGCACCTCCTCAAATATCATCACGAAGAATGTCATGAAGCTTTTGAATCTGAAAATCACAAGACCATATCATAACATATGTGCTATTGATTCTAGAGAAATTGATGTGCATGGAATAATTGTGGGTCTTCAAGTTAAATTGGCAACTTATCCTGGTATCACATTTCCCATGGACATACTTGTTATTGATGTGTCTGATGCATGGGATATGCTCTTATCTAGGAAGTGGGATGCTACTTTAGGAGGTACTATTCAGATGGACTTATCATATGCCACCATTCCTTCTTCTAAGCATTCATTCATCAAGCTTCATAGGGAGAAGGAAAGGAAGTTCCATGTCGAAGATCCTAAAGAACTAATGAATGAATTTGTTTATCATGTGCATGACATGGGAAGTTACGAAATTTTGTCTAACTTTCTAGCACCTATCAAAGAAAAATTCAAGGATGAACTGCCAAATGTTTATATGTCTGGGATACCATGGATTTTGTTGCCGTTCTAATACACACCTACAAACATGGAGAAGTCTTCAACCCACTTGGTGTGTCCTTGGAGGCACAAACCCGAATCCAGACCCACTGTCACCTCAATTTGGACTCCTTTCATCTAGGCTCACTCCTAAGGAAGCCAAGGGGGTAGACCCTATTAAACTACGTGAAGGTTTTATTAAATTTCTAGGAGTTAATTAAATTGTTGATTAGTGTTACCCAACCCAATGACAAGCAATCAATGCAATGTGTAATATTTCAATGACAAACAAATCTTTATTTTATAAACAATTAGACTAGTGCCTAGAGATTATTAAATTCCACTCATTGAATAAATATTCACAAAAAGGTATCTTTACAACTTGAAATAAAAGAATAAATTTATCCACACAATGATTCACAAAATAACTTTACATATAAACAATTACTTCCCAAAAAATTAAAGAATGCTTGAATAAGAAATAAAGAACAATGTGAATAACTTGCAAAAAAAAATGGAATGTAAATTCTTGAAAATAAATTGTTGAAATAAAAATTGCAATAATTAATTTTAAGTTTACCTTTATCTTAGTGGTTTAGATGTGAGGAGTTGCAAGCCTAAGCTATGTGACTACCCCAAGTCCTTATCCCTTAGCCAAGAGGAAATGTGGGGTGCTCAATAAGAAAAACAACAAGGTTCTCCCCTAGCTTCACAGGTCAAGTCCAAAGTCCTTGGGTGCTCAACAAGGAGGACACTTAGTGCCGTGAAACCGTCCCCGGCTTCAACCCCTTCTAGCCTCCACAAGTCACCTTATTTTAGTGGCCAAACAATAATAGAAGTGGCTGCCTAATTAAACTATCCACTCAATCCTTTGCCCCTTTTAATACCCAATATCCACAAAATGGCAAGGGGAGGGAATACGGGGCAAAGGCGGGGTAAATTTTGTTTACTTTGCAAAATAAAAGGAAACTTTAAACACTAGCCAACACGATTTTGCAGGATGGCATAGCCACTCACATGCAAGCTGTGGGAAAACAAAAATTAATTAAAATAAATAACTTAAACAAATTAGCCATGTTATCGCACAGTTTGTAGGAAAGGTTTAAGTAGCTTGAAGGGAAGGCTCAAACTGGCGTAACAGGAGCTTCCCCACCCACTGTCACCTCGATGGGGAGCTCTTTCTATTTAGGGTGGCTAATCCCAAGGGAGACGTCCCTAGTAATCTGGGATTCTGAAGGAAAAGGATCAAGGGTCTAAGGCTTCAAAGGTCAAGGTAAGCTTTCCCTTCACAGATTACTGCCAAATGGATAGTCAAAGAGAAGATATTCCACTGAATGGCACCTGTTTGCGAGACAAGGCAAATAAAACTAAAAGAATGTGTTGCAGTGGTTAGTACTTCAAATATTAATGACTATCTTAAACACATATGAGCAATAATGAATGTAATTATTGACGAAGTCAATGATTGCATATAAAGACAAAGGGTTATAATACTTCTTCAATAAATACAAAGTGATATTTGCATTCAATGTATCAAATCAATCTTTATCATATCACAATACAATAAATCTGCTCATATATAAATATTGTTGCTGCGTCACTATGCAGATTTAGGGTGACGTCAGCCCTATTTCATGCTAGTTTTTTGGAAGGCAAAAAGTGAACGTTTTGCACAATAAGCCAAAGAAAGTAATCTATTCTTCAATGCCAACCAAATCACAAAGTCTTATACTTAAATAATGGTTAAAGAGAGGCTTGACGTCATCAATATTGT
>ML842917.1:37770-47918 GCA_009831015.1 Picea engelmannii
TTTTTACAGGTATATCAGATCTGATTGGAGGCTCTTGGCTGCCCCAAAGAGACACACACAACACTTCAAGACCCCTTGGGGGATTTGGTAGCTATTTCTAACCCTCTCCTTCATTTTCTAGCTTAGTAGTGCACTACTTCTTCCTTTTTTAGCTTGATTGTTTGAGCTCATAGTGTAAGAGGGGAAGTGGTACGGCCTCCCCTCTTCTATGAGTCTTTGGGGTAGGTAGGACATAGGCTAGATCTAGCTTTTTCCCCTTTTTTAGTTTTCTTCCTAGCTTGGCTGTGAGGTTTTGAAGGTGTGGGCACCTTCACAACCTTCGTCGTGGAGTTTGCTTGATAGATTGTAGCTTAGCTCACTTTTCTTTCTCATCTTTCACGGTTTGCCCTAATAACTAAAATCTCAAAGAAACTTAACTTAACTAAGCAAATATAACTTAATAACCTACCTAGTTGGGAGAGGAATACCCCAAAGAGGTAAGGATAAGTGTTAATGCTTTACTTTTGATGTGATGTGATGTGATCTAATGTTTAATATGTTCTTAATGCTTATGATATAGATCTATCTCATTATCTTAAGCCTGTTGGGCAACACACTTAAAAAACTCTAACTAGATCTTGCTTAGTTTCATATCAAGCTTGCTATCTCTTTTTATGCACATGGTCTAATCTTAATGCTTTATATCTCTTAAGTGCTTAACAAGTGATTGGCTCATTGGTTTACTGTTTATATCTATTGGTAGCCACTTACTTGGGTTTGAAATGTGTTGAATGGTTAAGTAGGCAAACACTTAAATTTTCTTCACCTCTTTAATGCAAGTTGTTCTTGCCACTGATCTCTTACTTCTTAGCAAGCTATTGATGTGCATGTGATAATCTTTATTTCTTTCAGCCATCTCTCTATTATTTCCTTTATATGTGTTGATTTACTCATTGGTTTAAGCTTAAGCAACACACTAATAAAGCTAATAACAATTTCGGCCATATCACTAAATTGCATCTTAAAAGTGTCTTAAAATCTTCTAAACACTCTAAAAATCACCTAAAAGTCTACCTAATTGTTATATATACTTAATAGACTACTTTAGGGTACCTTAGACCACCATCTTCACCATCTAAAATGGGGCTTGAAGAAAACAACGGAGGGTAGTGGCAGGGGACTGCCCCGTGACGCACCAGGTGTGTGTCCTCTCCGGGAAGTACTCTTGTTCTGGGCTGACTGGTTCTGCTAGGGTTGGCCTCGTTGCCATACTATCTTGAGCATCCAACAGTTATTTGGCAATAAGAGGAGGAGGCTTTAGTGAAAGCTAATAAAACTTGTTAAATCTTAAGAAAAACCTAACTATTAAACCCTAGACCTAATCTAATAAACACTTGGGGGTTTAATAAATTGAGAGTGTTGATCATCTTCAATAATCTTCATAATAATTGTGCCTAACTCTTCCAAATCTTTGTAATATTGTGATGGTATAATGTGTTGATGATGATCTCACATATGTGGTGATATGCTTTGATCTTTTGTATCCTGCACACATAAAAGATAAACGTGGTTAGTTTGCTTTGTGTAAATTGTATCTCTACATTCTTTATTGTGAGTAATTGTACATGGTATTCTTTCATTAAATTATTCTTTTGTAAAACTGTAAGTAACTTGTAATCTTTTGTAATAAACAACCCTTGAACATAGTTGACCCCTTGCCCAATTTCTAGGCACTAGTCTTAGTTGACCTAGGGAAAAGGCTTACTTTTCATGCTAACCCTTGCATATTGCATGGTTGCCTTAGCATCTTAGGATTAGAATCCCCTCTAACCTTAAAAAATTAAAATTAACTCCTAGAACCTAACTTTAACACATCTAGTAACTAAGGTCTACCCCCTTTGGCTTCCCTAGGAGTAAGCCTAGACGGAAGAGGTTTCGGTCAAAGTGACAGCGTGGGCTGTGAACCTAGGCATTGTGCCTCCGAGGACACACTAAGTGAGTCGAGCTTAGCTCACGTTTGCAAGTGTGTATAAGGACGGCAACACATGGCTTAGAGAGGGATATCTTGGAAGTTCTCCTTGACCTAGGGAAAGACCTACCCAATAGGACACCTCGTCAACCCTCCCATATTTAAGCTTGACAAGTCCCATAGTGTCTTTGAATTGTTAATTGTTTGATATAGTGATCTTTGATGCACATGCGTAGATGGCTTATTTATTGATTGGATCCACTTATCATGGTGTTATGACTTGAGATCCTTGGAGGGCGTGTTCATTTGTCTTTGCAGGACCTAGTTGGTGGACAGTTTTGGGAGAACAAGCCTAGCTTGGGGTTCCATGGAGCTACAAGCCCACAAGTTGGATGCCAGGGGCCCGCATGCCGGATGAAAGAGATCAGACTTGGACGACCTTGATGATGACTTGGACGACCTAGCCCACCCCTTACTTGCCAAACGATTTGCCCAGGAGGGGCAAAACGTTCCACTTTTGAGCTTGACGTCATGATCTTGGGGAGCTAGGGCATGGTGGTGAGGTGCCACTTTTTGACACATGGACATTTGAGGAGGAGAAGGGTCTTCACCATAATATGAGTGCCTAGATGCTTGACACATGGCCTTTGGAGGCCCATCCATGCTTCTCCAACACCGACTTCCTCAAAGTGGCAAAACATCCCCTAAAGGGGTGACGTCCTCCTAAATCAGGGTTTAATTTGTGCAAAAAATGAAATTTTAAGTGAAATGTTTAATATTACTTTGTTAAGGGGGCAATATTAGCGTTGTTGACCCCTAATCTTGTGTTTTACTCCTTATTTTGTGGACAATCTATGTTAGCTACATTTTGTATAAATAGAGATCATAAGATCTCATTTTAAACATAACTCTCCCTCTTGTGAGAGGACTTGGTCTGAAATTTTCACTACTCTTGGCTCTTTTTATCTCTTGTGCACTTGTTTATGGCTATATTGGTGAATGGTTGATGGAGGAGTGAGGCGCTAGCCTTGGATGATTTTTTTCTAGCTCTTTTGGTGGATTATCTTGGCATTTCTCTTGATCTTGGTATGGTCTTTTACTATTATGCTGTCATTTTTGCAAGTCAAGTATTGTTATGCTAGGAACTAGGTGGGAAGTATAAGGGCATACACCCTCACCATAGTCTTCATCATCTTATGCTTCATCTCATTGATTATACAAGGGTTTGCTAAGATAAGTATAAGGGCATACACCCTCTTAGCTTAAACCCTAGCTAGAGAAACTTGCCTTGGGAAGTAAAAGGGCTTACACCCCCAAGGAGGTAGCTTCTCTAGTTCTTTGTTTATTTGACTCCATTAACCCAATAGTAAAGGCACTAGTCATACTTTTTTGCATTGGAGATATAAAATCATTGCCTTGGGAAACACAAATTTTGGTCTTTTGAAAGGTTTCTTGCTTGAAATTGATTTGCCTCATTGAGAGGAGTTTTCCCCTATTAGGGCATCCCCTCTCTCCCATTACTTGGCTTGCTGTTACAAGCCCTAACCTACAGCCATTAGGGCTGATCTAACCTAGATAAACTACTAGCTATAACTCCTAAACTAACCTTAGACTAGCTCCTAAATCTTGCTCACTTACTCTACTAACTAGGGCACATCTTTTGGGCTAGTTCTTGGCACTTTTCCATGGTTGATTTTGCTGCTGCATGCCACTGAATGCTACAGCCATAAGACTGCAATTTTCTGCAGAAAATACATGTTTACAACAGCCATCTTTTTTTGCTTCTTAAGTGCAAATTTTCAGCCTATATTCATTGCTAAGTTTGAAGCTGATTTACCTAACTAGTTTAGATCTTTATATGCTGATTTTAGATGTTTTATTTGATGATATAAACTGATATCTACTGCTGCAAATTAGGGACAGCAAGCTTAACTTGCTGATCCAACTAACATCCTTCATTGCAAAGTGTCTTTTCTTATGTCTCGGGCAGGTACAATCATCCGGAGAGGTATTATGTTAAAATATTGTGTAACTGCAAAGAATATTCTTATCCCCTTTTGTGGATAAAGATAAAATATATTTATTATTGATTAGATCAATCCCCTTTTGTGGATTGATCATGTCGGGTATTGTAAATGACCAAATCCCCTTTTGCGGATTGRTCAAACCCTAATTGTAATAGGCTAAATAAGAAGTCGGCCCTAGAATATATTCAAGAAGCCCCAGAATATATTAAAGGTGGTTATAACCACCCAGAAGAAGACTGCCRGTGAAGAGACACTTCCACACATGCTAGAATTGTATAAATAAGAGAGGTCAGCGCCTCATTTAGACACACACTTAGCGCACTCATCTAGTGCGCAAGTATTGAAGGAAGCTGCAGTTACCAGTTGCTGGAAGAAGGAAGAGAGAGAGAGAGGCGCATCCTTGGGAGAGGAATTTCTGTGTTGTTTGGTTCATTATCTTGGCATTGTATTGGCTATCTATATTAAGGAAGTTTTGTTGGGTTTTCTTCCCCTCGAGGGTTTCCCGGGATAAATGCTTGTGTACTCTTGTGATTGTGTTTCTCTCGGTGATCCTGTCTATGCTATTGTTATCTAGTAAATAGAAAGGTAACCTAATAATAGCTTAAACTTTAACATATTATACCTGTGGGGCAACAATTACTTGACTTGCAAGGCACCTCTTTCCACTTTTCACTCCACTTAGACTTGACCTATAGGGGCTCCACTTCCATCTCCATCTAAATCCCCCTAGGGTCACCGAGATCGCCTCCCTAGAGTGACCTAGTCACCCTTGAAGTGCGGGACCTACATCGAGGTGACATTGGGTGTAGGATTCCCAAGTTGTAGCACTTGCCATGCGGTTGGATCGGGCTTTGCCCAACCTACAACTTGCGCTATAACAGTCTTCATATTTGCTTATCTGTATTCCTTCGAGCAATTGTATCTACTTTCATTACTGTATATCTATCATGCAAATACTTTACATGCTTTGAATATCTTTATTATAAGAAATTTCATTTATTGCCATATATGTTGCTAGTGTAGACCTATTTGTAGTTGTTCTTGTTGCAAATAAACTCCTAGATTTCATTTTGTACTTAGCCTAGTTCAAACCTTAGATTCTTTTATTAGGGACTACCCCCCTTGGTTTCACTAGGAGTTGGCCTAAACGAAGGAGTTAAGGATCAAGTGATAGCAGCTTGACTCGAGACTTGCCCCCAAGAACACACCCAATGGATTGAAGATTTCTTCCACACTACCCGAGGTGTGTATAAGGCGACAACACCAAGCAAAGCACCATCAAGGAATCTAACACATCAGCATCCATGTCATCAACAATCCAAGGAACCAAGTGAGAACCAACAAACCCTAGCCTATCCAAAGCTCTTTATGATGAAAATCACAAGGGTAGTGAAATAATTCACTAGTATAAGCCTCATGCACAAGGAGGGGTAATAGGGCCCATGAAGTAGGGGACAATTCTAAAAATGAGGTCCCTATCCTCCTTTTCAAACTAAAATGCAAAGTATCCTCTACCACGGAAGTGAGTTTGGATTCCACCCATGATGAGAGATCTCCAGTTGTTGGTGACCTGATGTTCTATTGTCTTCGGTGACAATCAAAGCCCAATAACCTGGCCAACCAACACTCTTTCATTGAACGAGATAGCCTTACATCTGGGGAGAGAATGAGTAAACTCCACTATGGGGATTTCCTCCAATGTTTTTGACAAATTTTAAGTGCTACTTTGAGGGGTTCGTGGTCTTCTTGCCTACTATTGTGACTATCTGCTGGAATGCGGTGACTTCTTCATCAAAAGAGAGGGGGATAGGGGGGCATCCCTGCTACTATCATTGCCAAAGAGACTCTCTACAATAGAGGAGCCATTGTCGATGCCTTCGTGGAGGGGATGGACAAGCCGCCCTAGGATCACTACCATGGATTCAAGCTTTCCCTAGTCTACCACTAAAACCCTAGCCCACTCTGACTGCTCAAGGTTTAAGAGCAAGCATATTTTATTACTCAAACTTGATAACCATATAAATTTATTTCACTACCTTAGTTTTCTTTTTACATAATTTGTTATGGCATGAAGAAGCAAATTAATTAAAACGTTGATATCTTAAGTACCTCATAACATGTGATCCCTAGTGAAATATAGCATTTGCTTCACTTCAGTAGTTGGTTATTTTCTGATTATGGAGATAGATGCCCTACCCTGTCACACCCTTACTTTTAGAAATTGGAATTACCAATACCTTATAGAGGACAAGATATCAGGATAGGTGTATGTGTTTGCAACTTTGCACATGCAAGTCACACCAGAAAGAAGGTAATACTGTTTTACTTCTAAGCAAATATTAAGTTCAAATACAAGGGAGGACTTTATTTAACTGAAGATTTGGAAAAACTCACTATTCCATCCTTGAGGTTTGCCTGCCAAAGTCTTAGGTACAGCTCTTAGGCTGTATATTTCAATCCTGCTCATTATCACAGAAAATAACAGTTAGGAAGCATTTTTCTGCGGCACAATGGATTCAAACAAACCACTGAAATCTGGACACAATATAATATTACCAATGTCCTCCTGAAGTAAATAAAGGACAAACATACACGTTCGAGGAGTCCTTTGGATGATCAATGTCAGCTGCATCAAGGAATTGAAGTGCATCCCAAACCTGCAACAGAGGAATTCTGAAAGACATGTTATATACTAAAGGAGCAGTAATTTGTTACCACATGGATTTCTGCATTTTTTGAAATATCGTATACAAAATTGAGAGCATGCAGGTGAGTTTCTCTTGTTATGATACATGTGACATTGTCTCTGCTATTATTATTCCCTTTCAGTTTCCAAACAGTGGGAATACAATCACTGATGGAAGGATGATTTCTCTTTCAATTCACCATGCTGAAGAACACCTGATTATAAGGCAGTGAATGATGTGGTGAAACAATACTGTGCAGCTTTTCCATAAGCTGTGTCCCCTTCAAACCTTCTAAATAAGCATAATAATGAGAAACATCTTCACAATGATAGAATGTTTTTGATGCACTAGTCAAATGGTCATCGCTAGCTTCTGCACCAAAATTCTGGAAAAATAATAGCAGAGTAACAGCTCCAGCAATGTGTCTCCAGCATAAGCTAAAAGATGTAAACCACCTGAGACCATTTATAGTTCAAATAGTAAATAAAAGATCCATTTTGTGTTTTATAGACAAGGTGGAAAATTAATAACCAGAAAATTTAGTTACACATTAACCTAGTGGTAGCGAGTTCATATAACAATTTTATCAACCCATTCATAACAATATCAAATAAGCTCATTCTTTGACAATGTACGATTGAAATGATTGTGTTGTCATCCTTATACACACCTACAAACATGGAGAAATCTCCAACCCACTTGGTGTGTCCTTGGAGGCACAATGCCCAAGTCCAAACCCACTGTCACCTCGACTCAGACTTCTTCCGTCTAGGCTCACTCCTAGGGAAGCCAAGGGGGGTAGACCCTACTTACTATATAAGTTGATTAATATGATCTAGAAGTTAATTTTAATCATTAAGTTAGGGGGGCCTAACCTATATGACAAGCAGTAATGCAATGCAAATCTTTAATGACAAGCAAAACCTTTCACCTACAAGTTAACTAAGACTAGTGCCTAAAGGTTGGGTAAAATGGAGTCCATAAAAGCCATACAACAAGTATACAATTAGATGAACTAATCACAATGAAATAAAGGATATAATCTACACTTTAAACAATTATGAAATGAGATATACAAAGGAAATATGTTAAGAACAAATATACAATGAAAAGAATAACCACTTAGATAATTGCACAACAGAACTAAAGAATAACTAGATCTAATATACAATGAACATGAGATATCCACAAATGAAAAAAGTAACTTGGAAATAACTTGCCAATGAGAATTAGTGTACAACTTAGGAAGTAAGAAGAACTTGAAAGTAAATTACCCAATGAGAGTTAATGCGCAACTTTGGAAGTAAGAGAACTTGAAAGTAAATCATCCAAGAGAGATAAGTAATTTGACTTGCAAGATAAATGATTGTTTGTAAAGTAAATGAAAGTAAAAATACACAACTTGTATTGAGATGATTAAAAACTGAAAAGTAAAGGTTGTGTAGATAGATCTTAGAAGAGTTTTAAATCTTAGTTGAACTAGGTGAGGATGCAAGCCTAGACTATGTGTCAACCCTAAACTCTTACCGCTTTGACCAAAATGATTGTTGGGTGCTCAAGAAGAAGGGCAAACAAGGCCCTTTCCTAGCTCCACAGGTCAACCCGAAATGCTTGGGTGCTCAAGCAAGGAGGACACTTAGTGTCGTGAAGCCATCTCCGACTTCCACCCCCTGTAGCTTCCACAAGTCACCCTTTTTTATGGTGAAAGTTGTACCAGTTTGGGTGCCTAGTTACTAAATATGATTACTTCCCAAATTAAAAAGTTACAAAGATATTAACAAGTTATATAAATTATACAAGTTATACAAGCCTTACGATATTGCATGGATTGGCTAAGACAAATCACTTTGCAAGGTGTAGGCAAAATATTAAAACGAAAGAAAATAAAATGACTTGGAAATAAAATAATTGCACCTAGCCACACAACCTTGCCTTAAGGACAAGTGGGGAAAAATAATTAAAATAAAACTTAGCAACCTCAACAAAGGCACAAGGAGGAGGACAAGTCTACCGATTTTGTGCCAAAGCGGGTGTGAAAAATAAAAGATTAATTTAAAACAATAAGCAAGTAAACCTAGCCACACAACCTTGCCTTAAGGACAAGTGGGGCAAATAATAGACACAAAACAATAAACTAATCTACCCTAGCCTTACTATTTTGCATGGATTGGCAAGGCCAAATCACTTTGCAAGGTGTAAGCAATTAAATTATTTACAAAACAGAAAATTAACTTTTAGAGAAGAAGACAAGCCCAAGAGACTCTCTTGGGCTGTTTACAATGCTTGAAAGAGATAGAGAAGAAGAGGGTTTTGAAACCCCGACTTGGGATGCTCTTTTGGAGTGTTTTGAGACCCAAAATGGACAGCACCTCCCCTTGTTCTGGCGAGAACTTGCAAAAAACAGCAAACTAATGCTTGCTGGAAATGCTGCAAAATACTCAAAACAACTCAAAAAAATTTGTTAGTGTAAAACAGAAATTTTATATGTAAAATCTGAACAGAAAAATGTATTTTTAAAGCCTATTTCAGAACAGAAAATGTCTCAAATCAATAGGGAATAATAAAGCAAATGAACAGAAATTTTTGGAGGCTAATGTAGGCTAGACAAGTAAATTTTCATATCTGAAATCTACTTGTTCCAACACTTTGATGACCTCCAAATGGTGCCAAACTTGCTACAAAACCAATTAAGAGGTGAGTAGATCTAATAAACAAGTAAAATACTTTACTAGTTCTATTAAAACTACTTCACTAAACAAATAGAAATACTTCTACTTATTTTACCATGCAAAATACTTTGCTTTAGATCTCTTAACCTAGGCTAGGTAAACAAGAAAAACACTAGAACAATAGTAATATAACCTTAATAAAATATGCACAACATCAAGTAGACTCTCAATGCCAAGATGGTATTCCTCCAAAGCTTCATTTCATTCAATAAAAATTGCATGCAAATACTTGCAGCAAAATTTACAAGAAGAAATAGGAGAGAGAGAGAGAGAGAGAGAGAAGAGTGGGAGAGATTTGAGCAGCATAAACTTACTCTGAGAATAGATGTTGAAAATGAGGAGGGGTAGGCATTCTTTTATACTTGGGAGAGGAGAGAGACCCCTCCTAGATGAGTTACAAGTGTCACACATCCAAGAGAAAAAGACAAAGTCAAGAAAGAGACACTTTTAGGGTTTTGGTAGTGATTAGGGTTTGAGGGGTGAGGGGGAAAGGGGAAAGGGGCAAAACACCTTTTCCTATGGTCAAACATGAGGTTAGACACCAAGGAGGGCGAAATTAGGGTTTAGGTGGTTTTTTCACTTAAGTTTTCTATTTCCCATGTGCCAATTAGCAAGGGGGGCGCACTTTTACTAGGGAACACCACTTTAAGTTGTTGGTTAAGCATGGGGGGGTTCTTTAAGTGGAAAATTGATTTTCCAACTTAGGAAAAAGGTTAGGAAACCTTTCCCACTCTCTCTCGTGTATTTTTTCCCTTTT
>ML842918.1:4717-17545 GCA_009831015.1 Picea engelmannii
AGAGTTATGGCCATGAGAAGTTGGAGACCCCAAGTTTGGGTAATGGACCCAAGTTTGTTTGATGGGTAACGATATGAGTTATGATATATTTTCAGATAATACTATTCTATATGGATAGTACATGTCATTCCATTTCTGGTGGTATCTATAACATCACATAACTCCTCACGGTTTGAGAGTTATGACCTTACGAAGTTGGAGGACCCTCATATGTCATCTAGAAGCCCCAAAAGGTCAAAGTAGTCAAAGTGGTTTAAGAGATTTTAAAAGGTAAATAATAAAGTGAAGTGATGAGTGTATTATAATTCAAAGTGAATACAAAATAAATTATTTCAATAATAAATTTAATGGAGAAATTAGAAGTGGACCCAACCTTAAAATAAGGAAAGTGGACCAAGTGACCTAGAAGATGTTTTTAAGGAAGCTACTTGGAGAGTATAAATAAGAGGCAAGGCTATCTCATTTGAATCAGACTTGAGAATATTGAATATTTATATGTGTCTGAGGTAACCAAGGATATATAAACCAGAATTCTGAGTGAAGGTGAAGAAAAGAAGGCCGAAATGCAAGGAAGGATAAATTCTTTTGATGGTGCTTTCTAAGGTATGTTATTTACATGTCATCTCACCATTTTCGCTGTAACATTTTTTATATAATGATTCAGACCATGAAATTGCTATGAAAGTGAGAAAACATATCTAAGTATCTGTGGTAAAACTTTTAGCTTGTGGTTCATTGTATTTTGGGAGCTACACTCTGTGGAAAATAGGATTTGTGGCCAATCCTAAAACTAGTCAAAATCAGGTGTTTCGGGTAAAAACGTCATAAATTCTTCATAATAGATCCAAATTCAGTGAGACCAAATGTGTTGGTTAGGGTAAAGTCTGTAGTATGTTTTTTAATATTTTCAAATCAATTCATCAAATATTTTGTGCGGGGCACTCTCTACAAAGTCACTCTCTAAAATAAGACAAAATTCAACAAGGTGTGCCACTTTTGCTATAACTCCTTTTCTGAGAGGCTCCAAGTACTGAAACCTGAAGGAATTGTAGAAAACACACTAAAGAACATTGTATACCAGTTTCAAATATTTATTCATTACAGTTACAAAGTTATGATTATTTCAAGTCAGGGTTGTTGACTAATCCAAAACTAGTCTTGTGAGACTAAAGAAAAGTTTGATGAAAATGCTAGTCTCTTGTTGTTAAAGTTAAGGAAGGTTTGCAGGAATGTTATCATATACACTAGGTATATTACAAAGCTACAAATAAGATTTGGATGATGAAATTGATGAGGGCTTTTGGTTGAGGTACATGTTGAGTACATGGTTGAGACAAGTAGTTGATGAGTTGGCACATACATGAGGTGTATAGTTGATGATGTTGGTACATATTGATGAGTCATAGTTGATGAGTAGTTAAAACATGATTGGTACATACTTGGTACATGGTTGGATGCACATGTTTATGGTACAAGTTGATTACAGGTTGGTGCATGGTTGATGCACTTGTTTATGGTACATTTTGATTACATGTTGGTGCATGGTTGATGCACTTGTTTATGGTACAGGTTGATTACAGGTTGAGGTACAAGTTGATGCATGGTTGATGCATGGTTCAAATTTATTGGTACAGGTTTACATCGATATATCTCACAGTGATAGTGTGACAGTGGTTCCATCATTCTAGTTCTACTTCAGGGTGGTAGGACGGGGTAAGGACAGGTGGTTGTAGCCACCTTCCAATTGTAGTCGGAGAACATAGGGGGTTGTAGCCTCCTTCTGGTTGTAGCCAGATAATTGGGGAGTTGGAGATTCCCTCAGGTTGTAGCCTGAGAAACTAGGGGGTTGGAGCCTCCTTCCAGTTGCAGCTGGAAAACAAAGGAAGTTGGTGCTTCCAATGAATGTAATTCTTCAAGACATATAAAAAAAATCATTTCGTGGTTTTCTCCCGATTTGTGTTTCCATGTAAAACACTCGTGTACTGTGTATGTGTATGATTGTTCATTTGTTCATTGCTTATTTACTCTGCAGTTGTTGGATGATAATGCTTCATTGATATAACACTTCGATTATAAGGTCAAAAGGGATTAAATTTCTCTATTACTGATTCACCCCCCCCTCTCAGTAATCCAACAGATCTAAGCACTAAGTCTTCTCACACTCTGTGCACTCGACACTATTACAGCATGCACAGAGCTCTTACAGTCACACAGAATTCTGATCGCATAGATCCAACTTATGCACTAAGCCATCAACTAGACAGGGCATCCTTTCTTACAAGGCCTAGACCTCTATCTATACATAGAAAAAGACCTAAACAAGGGACGACATCCCTTTCCCATTACAATTTTCCCCCCCAAAACCCAAAAAGGTTCCACAAAATGTGGCGAGATCCCGTGATCTCCGCTTCGCTATGCACTCCATCTTTGATAGGCAGTCGAAGTACCAAACGGTCAACTATGACCAAGTATTCCTCAAAACTTGGTCGAGGGCCAACACCCTCTCTTGTTTTAAACTTCATCCTGAAGTTTCACAATATATAAGTGTCGAAATAAAGTTTTTAACAATATCAATATGTCTAGCCATCAAACCAAATGGAAACTATTGACGCATATCATATGCATCGTCCCAGGTCGTCGAGTACAAACTTTAGTTTCCCCACTTTACCTAGACCTGATCGATTGTTTGACGCCGTAGTTTTCGAATGCGATGGTCCAGAATTTGGATTGGATCTGCCGTGAGCGCACCCTCACCCAACATCTGCCAAGAAATCAAGTCAATCACATGTGCAGGATCCATAATCTAAAGTCACACATAGATACAAGATAAGAATCACACAATGCATCAGGAATGAGGTACGACTAGCCATTAGGCCCTTCATAATTATGGTCGACGCGATGTGCATAGGCAAACCCTTCTGCTGATCCTGCTCTTCTTCTTTCCCCTTACGTATCGTTTGTATTTGTTCTTTCAATTCTTGGATTGATTTTGGTCCTACCAGGACCCCATCCTTGATTCGATCCAAACTCCAAGGCGTCTGACACGGTCGCCCATAAATAAACTCAAATGGCTCCATCTCAATGGTGCTTTGATAGTTATTGTCGTATGCAAACTTGGTCAGCGGCCAAAACTAATCCCAACGTTTATGTTGGTCCAACACACACATACACAACACAACCTTTCCAAATTGGTTCATTCCTTCGGTCAACCTGTCTATCTCAAGGACATGATGTACTAAATTTCAATGGTGTTCCCAAGGCCTCTTGGGAAACTCGTCCAAAATCAACTTGCAAACATCGAATCCCTTATCGGATACGATTCCTTTGGTATGCCTAACAATCTCAAATCTATTTGATATAAACTCTAGCTATACCTGGCACTTTATGCATCGTACGCACAAGGAAAAAATGTGAACTCTTCGTTAGAGTGTCAATTATCTCGACAATTGAGTCGTGCCTCGTTGTTAACGACAATCCCAACAATAAAGTCCCTTTAAATTAATTCCCATTTCGATTCCATAAAAGCGTGTGGTTGTAGTAATCTATCCGGATGTCTACGCTCAACTTTCAACTGCTGACCTTCTAGACATCTCACCACATAGTTGACGATGCCTGCCTTTATCCCTTCCAGAAGAATAAGGGCTTAAAGTTTGTCCTCATCTTCATGACTCCTGGATGAGCCATGTACACTACTCTATGAGCTTCACATAAGATACAAAATTCTCAATTCATCGTTGGGTTGTAAGTAGATCTAGTTATTATCTCAATTATCTGTTGTTGTCCACAACATATCCCTCAATTTTGGTACCAACTTGGTGTCTTTCCCGAAAAAAAATTCCTTACCCTCTTTATACTAGTCAACGTTGTTTTGTAGTTAGAATCCTTTCACGTAGATTCGTTGAAGAGGTATCAATGAAAATATGTGTGGTCTCCAACTCAACACGTCTACCACTCTGTTCACTATTCCTTTTAAGTAGGAAATATCAAAATTGTAATTGATAAGCAGTTCTTATCAATGCCTTTGATGCGCGTTCAAGTCATTTTGTGTAAAAAGGTGTTGTAAACTACAATGGTCGGTTTTTTTAATTCGAAATTTCATCCAAATCAGGTAGTGTCTCCACACTCCCAGAGCATACATGATGGATAACAACTCCAAATCGTGTGTCGCGTAGTTCTCTTCATGCTTTCGTAACTTCCTCGATATGTAAGCGATCACTCGACCATCTTGCATCAAGACTTCGCCTAAGCCTTCCTTGAATGCATCAATGCATATCGATAAGTCCTCATCCATGTCGGGGACCTTTAGTATTGGCGTTGTCTTCAACATCTCCTTGAGATTTATAAATACTTCCACGCAGTTCTCGGTCCACACAAACTTCTTGTTCTTCTTCTGCAATTATGTAATCAGATTTTCTATCTTCGAAGAACCGTTGATAATATCCTGTTGAACCCATGAAGCTGCAGACTTTTGGGACATTCATTGACGTAGGCTACTCCACAATAGCCTCTACCTTCATTGGATTCACAACGATTCCTTCACCGGAGAGAACATGCCCTAATAAATGAATCCTCAAGAGCTTTGTGACCGCTTCCCGTAATTTGTTCTCTCACAAAACTGTAGTACCAAGAGTATAAGTTCATCCAGATCTTTCATCTTCCAAGAATGTGTCAATTGTTGTCAAGGAATACTCAATGATAGGAAAGAACATCCTCCATGACCCATCCTTCTTATATATGAAATTAACATGAACACCCCAAGGCGGTACACTTGGACATAAGTCCTAGGTCCAACAACTCCTTCATTTTCACTTTCAACTCTTGTAACTTAGGGGTCGACATCCGATAAGGATTTCTTGCCATCGGTTTAGTTCCAGGTTTTAGGTCGATGGTAAATTCCATCTTAGCTTCGAGTGATACACCTGGTAATTCTTCAGGAATCATGTCTGCAAACTCTCGTACTACCAGAAGGTCTTCTAATTCTTCCACCACACCCTTGACGTTCAACGTTAAGTATGCATAAAACTTGCATCCTTGTGCGCACTCTCTTGTAGATGTAAGGAAGAATGAACCTCAGGGATACTCCCCATTTTATTCCTACAATCACACTTCCCTTCCCTTCATCGTTGGTCCAAATCAACCACTTCATCTTACCGTTGAGCATCGCATCATGTGATTCCCATCAGTCCATACTGATCATGTTGTCCTAAAATATTAAGATCGTGATGTAGGTCGGACTCTGTTACACTATCCCTGGGTTAAGGAGACAATTCATACCCCTTCCTCCAACCATCTGGTTGGTACCCGAAGCCACAACTACGAATCTAAACTCATCATGTCTAATCCCTTACCCAAATCCCTTCAGCGTGATACTAGAATTAGAGCTCTCCATAGCATCGAGGTCCAACAAACTCTAAAATTTTGTTTTGTTATGGCACCTGACACCTAGAGCATGCTGGACTGGTGCTCAGCCTGATGGTTATTTACTAGGGTCATGAATCCTATGGGCCCTTCCCATCTCTGCCACGGTAGTGCTTCCTATTCAATGTTGATTCGGTCGCTCTGGCCCTTTCAACCGGACAGTTCTGCTAGTAATGTGACTCTCCACATGTCCAACATTTGATCTTCGGTCTAGTACTCCGAGACCTTGAAGTAGTAGCTACTAGCTCGCCAGCCAGAAAACTTGTTCTGTTCCAGTGAACAAGCCCAAACGACGGCTGCTAGTGGTGTGACTGCGGATGTGGTGATCCTTGAAGGGAGCCCTACGTTGAGGAACCTATTGTCAAGGTGTCTTGAACAAGGTTTCTATAGACGTATCTCTATACCAATATATTTGCTTTGGTCAACGTCTGATGCTACTGCACACCAGATGTTTTCAGTCCAGACGGTCTTATAGGAGTCCTGCCCAGACTCCCGCGATCAAATATTCCTTAACTTAGGAGGCCTACTGGACTGAATCATGCAATGTTTGAGGCTTTAGGTCCTCACCTTCGCACGAAATTTGGAGTTAAGACTGGTCATGAACTTGTTGATCCCCAAATTCTTCGTGTTCAAATGCAAGGCATACCGAAGTAGCTCCAAAATCTGGTCTCAATATCCAGCACCGTATGACCACCATGTTGTAAGGCGTTGAACTCATCGAGCTGGCACTCAATGAATTCCTCTAACAATTACTTCTCCTGGAACTATTCCTCAAACCGTTCCCCTAACATAGCCTTGACGACCATGTTTAGCTGAGGTAGGAGCATCTTCCTCCATAGAAGAGCACCCCCCCTTTAGCTAAAGATTGCCTACGCGGACCTTCATGTTGGAGGTCGTAACCTCTAAGCACGACGCACCATACTTGTTCTCCAGCCATGCCTCGGGTTGAACCTTCCATGGCACACGTGAATGCGAGAACCAAATCTTACAGAGCTCCCCGAGAACGATACCAGCATTGACTGGGGCATGTTGTGGACCCTTAAGGGTACAAGCGCCCTAGCCTTATCTCAATACAAATGGTTTTTCCAGGCCTCTGTCAATCCTTGGAAGCACCTTGTCAGACCCAACGTATCCTGCGCAAAAATCTACTCATGCTCAAGACTTGTTCTTCTCCTTGGGGGTTGGACCTCTTTGGTGTGTTTTCTACTGGAGGCTTCACTCCTCCTTCCCTGGCACCATGTCATGAACCTTCGCAACATCCTCTAACCATGAGTAACTCATGGATAGGTTAAAGTTTTAATTAGTGCTCACTAATCAATTTAAGTGTATACTTCAGTGGAAGGTGTGGCTATCCACAGTCGTAGGGTTGAACCCGCTCTAATACCATATGTAACGAACCTCCACTGAGACGAAGACAAAAGTGACATACAACAGGTAATTTTTTTTTAAATGGCGTTAGGAAATATACATCACCATTTAATAACGACATCCATGACACTTCGTGTGATATATAAATGAAACAACATCAACACATAAACCACAATCACAACACAAGTCGACACAGCATTGTCGTAAATGACGAACAACTATTGACGCCATATCACACTAAAAAACAGTCCAATCAGTGAGTTTATACAATTAATCATGACGTACGTACAGTCTAAATCAATTGCTCAACTCAACTCTTAGGGAAAGTCATCATATTACAATAATCAACATCGTTTCCAAGGTAAGCGCCTGACCCATTTCCATATTAACATGTTCATTTAATGATCATTGCATGCAATAATCCAACCATAAGTAACTCACAAAACAACATTGAGGAAAGTGCATTAATAAGTTAAGGCGTGAACCTTTAACTGTCAACTTGGTCCGTAGCTCCCGCAACCTAACCACCTATTCAATAGCATAACCAAGGCGAAGGGGAAATCAATATTAAAATGATCATGCATCAACATATCTGGGTGGTGCGAGTAATCTTAAGACTTAATATTTATCCATCCATAGTATTCTTAAGGCGCAGTGAGACAACCAGTATGATTACCATTTAAAGAGAGCATAACCATTAAGGACTTCGACTATGACATCAAGGAATGGTATTTATGAAGAGCTCAAGAACTAAATATTATGAACATAGGTTAGTAATTATGTCATTAAGGATGGGCATGAGCATTAAAATCTCTGACAAAAATCATGAATCTATCATTGAAACTCGTCAAAAGGTAACTCGATAAGTATTCTATGATAAATAAGAATTCGCTACTATGATGGAATTGATGCTCGTGTAAAGTCAGCCTAATCCTATTCAGAAAATGAAAAAAGGACCACTACTATCCTTTACCTGAAATGTTAAGGAACGACCAATCTTCTTGACCAATCCCAATTCAATGGTTATCTTATACTAAAAAGGGAGATCTCGGATCAACAATTTAGTTGATTCTCACTCTGTGTTATTGTTATAAAAGAAAATTTTGGGATGCATTTGACACCTCTTTGCAAGGGTATTTAATATATAAATGTTTAAGGAGTGGAATTAAAGTAGAAATTCATTCATAGTCAAGGATAATTTTTTTGGATCGATCGTTGTCAAGACCTTGACAATGATTTAATCAAGGGTGGGTTGTTGATGTAAATTGAGCTGAACAAAAACCTCCCAACCCATAAAATGGTAATTATAATTAAGATAACACAAGAAGAAAAAAATATGGTTATGAAACCGAGTTTTGTGCAAGGATAACATATAAAGGATTATGGAAACTATTTATGTCCACTAAGGTAACACCTGGAAAAAATGATTAATAAACCTATCCTGTCCAAAAAGGATAACACACAAAAAGAATGGTTATTAAACCTATTTTGTTCAATCATGAAAACATATGGAAAAATCTGAATTAAGAAACAGTTTCCAAAACATAAAACAACTAAACGTGGCCCTTTTCCTGAGAAAAATGGATTTTCACGACTATAGACATCAGTGGTTGTATTTACACTTCTAGGGTTCGATTTATTCAATCTATCAGGCCCCTTAAACTGCAAAATTGATTCAGCAATAAGCAGAGCTAAAATCCTGAAGAGACCAGACCTGCCATGCCACAAGGGTCTCTTTTACCACAAACATGCGATCTTCGATATGAAGGATCTATGTGGGATCCTTTTTCCTTGAATTCTGCCCTTCAGAGACTTCTGGGCACTATTTTATTAAATAGGTGGGTGGACAATCACAGTCTTTTTAGGGTTAGGCATTTACCTAGTGGAACCGTCGCTAGGATCTTGAGACGTGAAGTAAGCTTTCTAAGAGAAGTCTAAAGGGTAAGGGATTAGATGAGGACTGGAAATGGATGACTAAATCAGGTTTGATAGGTCACGCATGCAGAGGGGCCACCCAGTCAACTCCTCTCGAACTAGACATCTTCTCAAATCATCTTCTTTGGAAGCGAATCTCGTGCACGAATGAGAAGCCCCACTCTCTCTCTCGAGTCTCGTTTCATGCGTTCACTTGAAGGACAACATTTCTGTAGGTAGAAAAATATGCAGGAATATGGTCTTGAAGAAAAGGTTGACGCCAAAATGATGGAGCTGGTAGTACTGCGTTTTTTAGTAAGGATTGCTACACTGACAACGACAGAGAAGAATAAATAAAGACAATAGAAGAAGAAGTTGCAAGTTATTGGATGGTGAGGAGGAGCTATTACGGTTGTGGTGGTGGAGGGAAAAAAATGTTACAGTGTTGATAAGTGAGGAGCATTAGCATTAGGCACCTAGAAAATGGGACACAAGGTATCTAAACGCACCCAAAAAATGGAATTGAAGGCAAAAGAAAGCATGTGAAGCACCTATTGACCAAAAATCCAGAGGATCTACAAAAGAGACTATCCTTGGACTAAATGAATCATGAATACAGGCAGGCCTTATGCAATGCTAATTTCACTGCAGAGGGCATGAAAATGCATGGTCTTATAGGAATACTCACTTCACTGCGTCCCTTCTCTCAGTTTACATTATGTACCCCGAATCCATGAATGAACAAGGCATGCATTAGCCAGTACTGCTAGTCCTCGGGTTAAATCAAGGAGTGGTGGGGTAAGAAATATTTTTTTGTGGTTGTTACAGTTTCTCTACAATGGAAAGGAATCTGAGTTCCATATAAACATGAACCCAGGCCTAAATGTGAGAGAGGATGTGAGAAAAACCAATGAGTTTCTGCTAAAGACCTCATGCTTGACGCACTCACTGTAGCTTAGTTTTTGTTTTCTCTTCTATTTTTAAAATTTTTTAATTTAACTTTGGAGTTGAGCATCTCTTCATTAATGCATAGATTCAACTTCCTATTCTAAATAATTCTCACATCCAAATATTTCTCATATTCCGATTTTGGCATTATGCATGCATAAATTATTGTAGCAATTGACAATGTAATCATAATCAAACAGAGTCGAGATAGTATTTTCTCATTTTCATTAGAAAAAACACTGTGATAACATACAATAATTCCTCATCTAGCCAACACATACGTATTTTTAACTTCTTTCGAATGCAAAGGTAACATGCTTACCATGACCTCGGGAAAATAATGTGCGGTTGCTTTCACGTGCTTGGGTCCATCCAAATTTGTTGTCCCGCACTTGCGGTTCATCCAGCTCTTGCTTTCTAACCACTGAGACCTCACCGGTACCTCCCAACCAACGCCAGGGGTACTCTTCTTCCCCCTGAGCCCCCCGAGCCGAAAAACAACCATGCACACAACCAGGGAAAAGCTATCTCCCAACTCGCCTCGCAAGGTCGAGCTACCACTCTCTTTCGAGCTGGGCATCTCAACTCCCACAAGGTAAAATCAGTTAAGAAAAATATCGGCAGCATAACCTTACGCCTACCAGACGTGATCCATACTCCTCCTCCACCATCCTTTTTATAGAGATTTCTTAGTGATTAGTTTCCAAAATCCTCTTTAGATTCTTTTTATTAAATTTAATTAGGATAAATCTCTCTTGTACACATGTCACTCAATCCCTTAGTTGCACCAGAAAATCAATTTATTAATTAATTAAATTTTCCATTTTCCCTCACCCACCTAAAAGCGTTCCTAAAAATGCTCCTCAGTGTCCCTTTATTCCCTTACAATTCTTAAATGACTGGCGCCTTTCTTAAAACCTAGTTGAGTTCACAATTAGAAGGTTTCGAAGACTAGATTCCCTACTATGTTAGGCATTCCCCTTTTTCTTTAAGTTTCCACTTTTCTATCTAAGTTTAGAATTAGCAGGTTTAGACATAAGCAACAATTTACCCCTTTTAATAATTTAATCCTTCAATAAAATTTTACTTGAATTATTGATGTTTTAATTTTCTTTACCCCCTTCTTGTTACATGTCCATTTATTGTTCTTCTTTTTTTATCACATGTTCTACTTAGACTTGGGCTTTAAATTCACTAGGCTTGGTGATAGTTTTTAAGGGAAAAAATTGTTATTAAACTTTACTCATACCCTCTTTCATTTTAAAGCTGACTAGGTCCTAAGGAGGCATAGTTTTCTAGGCACTAGGTTTATTAATCTTGCCAAAGTTAAAATCGCAACGAGCCCTTCAATATGCACTACGTTCTCCAAGGGTGCCACTCACATTTTCCGGTTTTATTTGCGCCACGTGCCCTTCAAGATGCACTATGTGCTCCAAGGATGACACTCTCCTTTTGACTGATTTTGGTAGACATCAAACCCCTGGAGTCAATACTCTGTCAGGTGACCTGGTGGGAGACTAAGTGCCTCTAAGGAATAAGGACCCTGCCGTATTGCGCGCCCCTTAGAATCATCGTGAGTGACTGTCATAGTCTTCCCTCGTGACATCGTGGATCTCTCGAACTAGGTAATCGTTAACCTACAGTTTGAGCCACGATGGGAGTGCTAGTAGGTTGTGACAGGGATGTTGCCTAACCTCTCCCTCAATATATCTGGTTGTCATGCATGACCCCTTTAATCCTAATGTGAGTCTGGTCAGTAATTTATCATCAGTATGCATCCATCAACGAAACGTGTCAGCGATAACAATCAACATCATAATATCTAGTCATATGCACATATGTAATATCAAAACATTAAAACCATAATCGTCCGCTCCTTGACTCGATCTGGTGTCCAACGAGATCCTTCGATGCCATCGACATCCTCAAATGTCCAGAGTATTGCACACTCAGGAAAACCAGTCAATAGCACCTGTCGATATAAATATCATAAAATAACATATAATCAAATCCACAAACATCAACATGCTCCATAATTGAATCAATCAATTATATAGTGAACCGGATCACTTGCACACCAGTGTCCACAAGAATAAGTCACATCGGGTGTGCTCAAGAGCAAGATGTTACACACATTCATAATTTGTTTCTTGTGTCTTTGCTTAAAAAGTATGTGCCTGATCTTGACCACGTAATTGATTGGAGTGTGATCTAGGTGGAACACGAGGGTGACCTCCAAGTCCACCTAATGCACATATTGGATAGGAAGGTCAAAGTTCTTAGGAACCAAGCCATCGGCTTGGTAAATGTATAGTGTACCATGTGGGAGGAGTACCCATAGATTTTTTAATATTTAAGAGGATTTTTATTATAAATTTGTATATAATGCACCAATGATAGTGAAAAAATAAGGTGGAGGGGAATGTAATACCACAACTTTGACCCCATTTTAAAAAACTTGAAATAGAAAAAAATAAACTCTACTTGTAACAAATGAAACAAGGAATAAGATTAAAAAAAAGGAGATAAGAGGAGAATGTAACCATCATCACCACTCCCTAAATGCATCATACAAAAAATCAAAATATCTAACCAATTTCCTATATAATTGTGTTGTATGCGACTTTGGATCTTGTATGTGGTCACATGAATGCTCAATGTAATCATGATTGTGTCCACTCTAGTAATCAAGTTTTTCTTGGAATTAGATGTACACATCTTCAAGCTGATGTGTTTGAATAGACATAATCTAAAACAACTAATCTATAATGGCTATGTGCTTTGGTGGAAATTAAACTAAGCGTTGTGCATGAAGTTGTCCAATCTATAGGGACACATTTGACTAAATAGTTTCTCAGATAGACAAAACCATTATAATATTTTATGATCTATGTAATTATTAACTATATGGTTGTAGATATTGTACTCAATATTTAAACCATTGTGTTTTAAAAAAGTTATAACCCATATGATGAGCACAGTTCATACTTGCACACATTACATGTATATGTATAAAAATGTATACATCCATGAAGATGTAAGGATATCTCCATAAAAAATTTAAAGATTGGGAGTGAATCTCACCTCACATCTTGGTACCTTATTTAGAACCGTTGAAATACATTATTTATCACCCAACAACCTTGGGTACTCTTCTTTCCACATGGTACACATGGGGTG
>ML842919.1:0-32246 GCA_009831015.1 Picea engelmannii
TTTTCATGAATTCTACCCACTTAGCATGCCTCTGATTCAACTTCTCTTGCCTAGTAATAAATTGCAAAGCTTGATTATCACTATACAAGACAAACTCCTTTGGAATTAAATAATGTCTCCATTTTTTCAGAGCTTGAATCACTGCATAAAACTCCTTGTCATATGTAGACTATTTCTCCTTAACATCATTCAAATTCTCACTAAAATAAGCAACTGGTCGATTATCTTGGCTTAAAACTGCTCCAATGGCTATTCCACTTGCATCACACCTCACTTGAAATGTCTTTCCAAAATATGGCAAAATCAGAACTTGTTGTTCTGTTATCTTCTTTTTCAACACTCTGAATCTTTTCTCAGCCTCCTCTGTCCAATTAAAAGACTTACATTTTTTCTTCACAGTGTCCATCATGGGTGCACATATACCACTAAAATTTCTTATAAACTTTCTACAAAAACTTGCTAAACCATGGAAACTTCTCACCTCAAATATACTCCTAGGTGACGACCATTCTTTGATTGCTCTCACCTTTTCTGGATCCATATTTAATTCATTTGAAGAGATCACAAACCCCAAATATATAATCTTTGTCTTCATAAAAGAAATTTTCTTCAAGTTTATCAACAAATATTATTGTTGTAATCTCCTCATCACTAATGCCAAGTGATTTAAATGTTCTTCCTCTGTTTTGTTGAAAACTAATATATCATCTAGATATACAATAACAAATTTACCTTTGAAGTCCTTCAGTACTTCATTCATCAACCTCATAAATGTACTTAGAGCATTTTTCAATCCAAATGGCATGACTAGCCATTCATACAAACCTTCATTTGTTTTGAATGTTGTTTTCCATTCATCTCCCTCTCTCATTCTTATCTAATGGTATCCACTCTTCAAGTCTAATTTTGAAAAATAGCTTGCTCCACTAAAACAATCCATCAAATCATCCATCTTGGGTAAAGGAAATCTATACTTGATGGTGATATTGTTAATAGCTCTAGAATCTGTACACATTCTCCATCCTCCCTCCTTCTTTGGACTCAACACAGTTGGCACTGCACATGGGCTTAGGATTTCTCAGACTAAACCTTTTTCCAACAACTCCTGAACTTGATTCTTAACTTCTTCATTCTCTTGAGGTGTCAACCTATACACTGCTTTATTTGGAAAACTAGATCTTGGAATCAAGTCAATATGGTGGCTAATACTCCTAATAGGTGGTAATGAGTGAGGCAACTCATCCACTATTATGTCAACAAAATTCTCTAAAAATTCTTGGATTTCTTCAGATAAATTATTCACAGAAGTATTGGTAAGGATAACTCTCGGATTTCTTACTACAACGAATTGCATTTCTTTATATTTCTTGATCTCCTTCAAGAGTTCCTTCCCACTCATGAGAAGTATTCTTGTACTGGCATCTTCCTTGTCTTTCTTCTCTTCTATGGGCAGTAACATATGGGTTATACCATTCTTTTCTAGAGTATAAGTATTTTTTCTCCCATCATGAATAACATTCCTATCAAACTTACATGGTCTCCCCAACAAAATATTACAAACATCCATAGGAATTACATCACACATAATTTCATCTTTATAGCCTCTTATTTTAAATTCAACTTTGCATTGTTGACATACCATTACTTGATGTCCTTTCTGCAACCACGATACTTTGTATGGACTTGGGTGTGCAATTTTCTTTAGGTCCAGCTTCTCCACCATCTATGTTGATACTAAATTATCTATTCTCCCACTCTCTATAATCATCTTGCAAACTTTTTCCTTTGTCTTACAAGCAGTCCTGAACAACCTCGTTTGTTGAACTAAGTATTCTATTTATTTCTCTAGTTTTAGAAGAAATTTCCTCATCATAAGATGTTATCCTCCTTCTCCTACCTCTTCTTCCACATTCTTATGGGATTATGAAATGTGTGCTTCTTCTCCTCCTTGTTTCTTCCTCTCGGGACATTCCCAAGACATATTCCATGTCTTTCCACAGCCATAACATTTAACTCCACCTCCTCTACTTCTTCCTCTTCCACGAGGAAAATAATTTCTCCCACCAAACGGTCTTCTTTGGGAAATTCCTCCTCTTTCAAAGTGACCATATGGTTTTTCATTCTCATTCTTAGGTTTTGGTGCCTTATCATAGACAACTCCCTTACCTCTATTTAAGTCTCTTCTTCTGTTCCACTGGCTCTTATTTCTGGCCAACTTTTCCTTTGCCTTCAGTGAAATCTAATAAGCATCTTCCACTATTATCACAGTCATCATATTGATTTCATCCTGAATTTCATACCTCAAACCATTTATATACCTGGAAACTTTTTCATCATCCTTCTCTCTTTGTCCAGTCCTAATATTCAGCTTATAAAATTCTTTTGTATATTATTTCACTGTTATACCCCTTTGTCTCAGGTTCTGCAATTTCTTGAACAACACTATATGATAATCCCTAGGTATTACTTTATCCTTTAGTTTGGATACCATCTTGTCCCAATTATTTATCTTATGTTTACCTTTGCTCCTCCTTTCTGCCTACAATTCATCCCACCATAGTGTTGCATGTCCTTTTAATCTTGTGACAGCATGTCTCACCTTCCTTCCTTCCACGACCTCTTCATAGTCGAAATACTTATCCATGGACCTTATCCAGTCCAACAACTCTTTGACATCCAAGTTACCTTCATACAATGGGACATCCATCTTTTCTCTAGATCCCAACTTCACAACAACTTTCAATAATCATTCTTCGGCCGCATCCTCCCCTATAATTTTTTCAACTTCTATTTCTTCGCTTTCTACATCACTGGCATCTTAAATGACATGTTCTCTCCTTTGCATTCCTTCCATCGCTTCCAACATTGCACGAAGTTCTCTCACTTATCTTCCTACAACACGATTTGCCATAGGTGGTCATGTGTGTATCCTCGGCGGCATCGCTTCAACTATTCCTAACACACTGATTTCAACCTCAAAACCTTTTTTAGGCTCTGATACCACTTGGCGCAAACCCCCTCCTCTCGAAGGGTTTAATGACCTCCTAGTCTTAGAATATTTTCAAGGCCAACTTGAAATAGCCTTTGGTTCCTTGCTGGAAAATTTCAGCAACAATCCACAGGTCTTTGCAAACTTCCGCTCGCAAGATCAAGTGCCAAAATACTAGTCTCCTCCAAGTGACCATACCCGTGACCACGCGCTTAACTGAAAAGGCACGTCATGATTTTGGTTAGCGGCGATATGAGTCAATCAAATCCTCATCATTCGAATCCTTGAGTTCCAAATTTGTGAAAGTGGCTTAACTCGTATTACTCCTCCCTTTACTTCCTCCAACGTGACCTTTTTCTATGACCTGGGTCTATCCTTCAAGCATTTCGAGACTTTGCATTTTGCAAGATTGACAAACTCTTCTCCTCCTTTCTCCCGATCCCTAGATTCCCGAAATTTCACCCGTGTCAATCGATGGCTCCTAGCACTCCAAGATCCGATGGTCTAGATCAAATTGACACTTTGCGTTTCAGCGTTTTCGAAAGAAATTTTCTCTGTTCTCCCAGTTCACGAATTAACGAAATACTAATCTGTCATCGTGTGTCTTTCCTTGATGAATGGCTACAATCACTTCGTGTATTTGGATTTCAAAAATTATTCACGACTCCACCTTTTGACCTCTCCACTCTACGAGTCAATGAAATGATAATCTATCGACATGTGTCCCTTCAACGGACGGTCCCGATGATTTCGGGATTTCGTGATTCGGGGTTTCGCGAGTTTCACTCTACTTCTCCCAACTTCTTTTGTCTTGTGAAATTCTGATAAGTCCTCGTGCAAACTAGTGCGTTGTTTCTCCAAAATCTTATGGTTTAGAAAATTTCGGCTCTTCCCAAGGGAATCTCGACCCTCAATCCTCCTTCGGCTTTCAATATTTGCATTCCTTCTTCGCACACTTCAACTCTTCAAGACTTAGAAATTTTTCTAAATATTTCTTCTCAAGGATTAAAGCCTCTATTCCTCTAGAGCTTTATCAATGAAACTTGACCTCGCCCTTCGCACACTTGCGTTCTATGTCTTGGTCAAAATACTTCATGATGCCCTCTTAGCATACTTTGCGCTCAATCTCCCGAGCATTCAAACTTTAACACAAGTTTGTTCTTATGCGCACTCCTTGCGTTTAATATTCACACTCTGCATATGAAATCTCCCTGCCATCTCTTCTAAGATTTTAAGTCGAAACAGACTTCTTCACGCGCACTCCTTTCTCTCTGCATGCACACCTTACATCATCTTACAAAAGAGAAACAATTGAACTTATTCAATTATTCCTTCGCTCATTAACACATAATAACACATTCAAACTATAAACAACAACAACACTGAGCAATTGGATCAAGTTTCTATGTTCTATTCATTTCAAATAAAATATTGTTACAGTGGTTATCTTCTACAGACACAAAACAAAAATTTTCTAAAGACCCAGAGTTTTTTCGCTCGTCCGCCTCCTATCTAAATATTGTTACCTTCTATTACATCGATTACCTACTTGAATTAAATGCTTCCTAATAACTAAGAAGGACAATTATCCTACACCTATAATACATTACAGTCGTGTAAGGATTTACATTAATCCCATCATCTCAAACGGTGGCCCGAATTTACAGAATCAAAAATTTAATAACAAGATTTTCAAAAAATATTCTCATCAATTCCATGTTGATCAAGGTCGGTTTGGCTCCTCCAATGCGTTGAGGTGTCAATTCTGATCCCACATCCTGCTTTTCTATAGCGTTGTTACGATTCTCTTGCATCAAATACTCATTCACTACAGAGCAAATTGAAAACAACATGACATTGTAAGTTGACTTTTTAAAATCAAGATGGATAATGAAGCAAAATTTCAAGCACAAAAAACGGTGGGAAGAGAGTTTTAAAGAACCATACTTCAAGTGGCAGGTACTAACAATGAAAACAATATTCTCGTGCTAGAGGGAGGAACTAACAATGATTTTGACTCACATAATAATATTTATGTATAGGAATAAGAATCCTACAATGAATTAATCAAGTTTGAAAAAATAAAAGAATTCAAGTTTGAAAAAATAAAAGAGCCATACTCGCAGGTACTAACTATGAAAACAATAGTCTACTTAGAGAGGGATTAACAATGATTTCAACTCATAATAATATTTATATATGGAAATAAGAATCTTACAATAAATTAATCAATTTCAAAAAAATTAAAAACTATGCATTTATATATCTTTTCAAGATTTTCTTAATCAAAGTAATTAAGTTTGAAAAAAAGAAAAGGGAATAAGTATCCATATATCTTCAGAATGTTTTTTTGTTATTATCTAATTCTTAACAAATATTTCTTAGTGATTCCAATCTCTAATAACAAAATTTTTTACTTACAAAATATTAAAACTTTATCAAATAAAATCTTAAATTTACTTACAATATTAAAATATTTTTATCAAATTAAATGCAATACAATTGACTTGTCCAAAAAAGAATATGAAACTCTAAAATTTCAATTACACTTTAATAACCATTATCATCATTTTCTAAATAGTCAAAAAATATTAACACGTCTTCAACTAAAATAGAAAAAAAAAACATCAGTGATTTCAATGATTTCAATCTCCCAAAAAAAAAAGCTTTTTACAGAACATATATTAAACATTTGTGATAATACTTAATAAATTTACTTATAATACTGCAATCTTTAACAATCTTTTTATCCTGCAATAAAACTATCTTATCCATATTTCAAGTATAAAACTATTTTATCCAACTATCCTATCCATATTTCAAGTAAAAGACAAAATCAAAACCATAAGTATTAAAAAATATTAACATATATCATATCAAAAGAAGCTTAAAAAAGATTGCCCAACTCTTTTTAAAAAAAATATGAATATCATAAATTATATTTCAAAATTCAAAATAAAAGAAATCAAATAGAACGCACCTTTTTTTAGACTGTATGCAATAAGCCCAACATGCTTAACCTTTTTTTGAGGGGCATTGTTCATGCATAACATGCTTATAACTTGAGGAGCATTGTTCTTCAATCGGGTTCTTCAGTCAACTTATGTGCCCAGTGGGTTTTTCGGTCAACTTACGTTCCTAGTGCAGAGGATGAGCACCATGCAAGATTCGTGTAGGTTCTTCAGTCATCTTATGTGCCCAACACAAATGATGCTCACCTATCTTTACAATATAATATTAATATCTTATTAGAGATCCTTAGATTTAGGCTAAGAAAGGTAAAATCCAATTCTTCTACAACTAATTACTCTAAAATAACATAAAATAAAGTGGCCAAGCCACATGTACATTGATCAAGGTGAAAATATCCCAAGAGAGAAGGACATCTACATAGGATAGGGAAGAAAGAGTGTCAAAGGTGCAATGTTAGCCTCCAAACACACCCCAAGTGTTTTGATTTTCAACGTACTCCTTAAAGTGTGCAAGTCAATACTCCTAAGTTTCCTCCAAGGTGGATGTGTGGGCCTCTAAGGTAAAAACATCCTCCAAATCATGAATAAAAATCCTACAAGAGGGGGTGTCCCCTCCAAGTTAGCTCCAAGATCGCATGTGAACAAAAAATATCCCATCAAATATGCAATACAAGGCTCCTGGGGCCCATCCATTTCGGGTTTGTGGCCTTCAAGGCGAATTGTCCATATATCACAAATAAATCCCTTCAAAAGGAAGGAGACCTCACAAAAGCATCTACAAATGTCAAGTGTGAGGTATCCAAGGTGTAATGTCATTCCTCAAAACATGCTAAGGCCTTCTTTAAGTCATGGGAGACCTATTTTCAAGCAAAAAACGTACACACATGTGTCAAATGAAACACCCATGCAGCCTCCAAGGTAGGCTCCCCTCAAATTAAGTGACAAGTACCTCAAAATGTGTAAAAAAGGTGGGGAAATCCAAAAGATGATATGTGACATGGCGTGGGAAGCCCCAATACATGAAAAATAACTCAAAATATTTTTTTCCATTCCCTTGGGAATCATGAACTACCTCGATAAATGTGAATTTCATTGGGAACTATGAACTGCATTAGGAAACATGAAGATGCGCAAAAAATTTAGATGAAACCAATTTCCCAAAAAGTATCATGCCACACCATATGGTCCTTCCACATGTCATCAAACCCTCCAACTCGTGAAAACAATTCTCCCAATTGTCCAAAGCTCAAACATAAAAGGGATAATGAGGAAATTCACTAAGATTATCCCCTATCAAAATCAGGGGTAACAAGAGGAAATTGAAATACTACAAATATTTTATGAATCTTAATTGGGTTGACAGAAACTATTTTTCCAACTTTTGAGCTAGAAGAACAAAATGAATATCGTCAAAATAAGGGCCAATGGTCATGACCTCCAAAGTGAAACCTTATTGGACTAATCCATAAACACCCTCAGATGAGTGAATTTGTAAACTTTTTAATAGAAATGAGGTTCATGATGAGCACCATTTCCCTTTAACTTGTCATAACCTTAATAATATAAGTGTTAACTTTACCCAATTTATGATAAAGTAACTACTCTTTAGGATATCATTCCTTCAGAAAACCATAACAATATTAGTAATTCACTTCCACCATATTCGACCATACAAATAACATTTTAAAGAATATTTAGGGTTGAATCTGTGAACCTATGTCACACATTTTGGCAAGTGGAGAGGGAAAAAATTATCTCATAGACCCTCGATCGAGGGATAACCTTGATCTAAGTTTTAAATCCTCAATCAAGGGCATAAAACTTGGATTGAGGGATTACGTAAACATAGGACCTTGATCGAGGAATTGTGCATTTTGTCATGACAAGTAGAATTAAAAGCAATAGTCATTAGAGTCTTATAAATAAGAGGTTGGAGAATTAGACTTTGAGTGGGGCCATAGTTGGTTGTTCCCTAGAAGCTCTATTAATAATAAATAATTTTCCTATTTGAAGGAGCAACATATCTCCCATGACTCTAGGCATCGGCCTTCTCTCCATCACCAATGTGGATCTGGATCGATGAATCTCAATCGACCACAAGTGTTGGAATCTAAGAGAAATTGACCTCAGTTGGCTTCCCAATATGAAGATTTAATTATCGCCCCACTAGATAATAATATTGTTGGTTCTACATCTACAAACCTTGTAGAGCCATCCAATGGAAGTATGATGGTGGATTTGAAGCTAGGGAAGGTTCTAGGGTTTTCTGACATTGCTAAGTATTTCCATAGGATGTTATTATTGACATAGTCATATGGAATCAATTTGGTATTAGTGAAGATAAACATGTTACCATCTGGTGCCAAGTGAGCAAAGGGATTAATATTGTTAGCCCTAGTCTCCTTGAAAAAACTCAAATCATAGTAGGTGCTTTGGCTCTAGATGTCGCAAATATTGGGTAGAAACTCTTCATTAAAATTCCATCACCCGCTAACAATGATAATTCTCTCATATGGTAGAATATAATTCATAGCATATCACTTCTTGCCCAAGAATTCTACACTTGACCAGTCCCTCCAATTGCAAGAGCCATTGTATCACCATGGTATGGAGATCTTGACACGATTTATTTCTTCATCGTCACAAGCTCGTTTTCTGTCATTGTAGAAACATGACTATGCAAACAATCCCTTAATCAACATTGTCCCAAAAAATCACTATATGCCTCTATGAATTTTGAGAGGTCAAACCTTTTTCTTTCTCCATGTTATATTTAATTGAATGGACCCAACAAAGGTGATAAAGAGATAAACAAGTTAAACTCCAGAATGATTATCTTGTTCTTTAATAGAAAGGCCATGTACATAATAGAGATATTGGAGTTTACCATCAAAACATTTCACAAGCTAGCTTCACTTTCAATATCATTTCTACCCTTCACCATTGCCACAAGGATAATGCTAAAGGAAGGAATAAACAACATAGATATAATATGGAATTGTAAAGTGCCATTAGTTTTACTACAAAATCTATATCATGAGATTATACTTTATAATTACCTAATCAATTACAAGCTACCTAACTAGTCCTTTACAAGTTCCATAACTCATCAATCATTACTTTTTTGTTATATAGCGAACTTACTTTTAGCTAGGATATTGTTCATATAGAAGTTTAACAAGATTTTTCATATCGTTTAACCATGTTCACCTTAGAGGTGTGCGAAGGAGCGAACATAGTATTGGTATTTGAAATGGAACTTGGTTCCGGAGAAGGTTTTGTTGGATCATTCGACGGATGAGGATTGTTAGGGATCATATCATAAAGTGTGTTAGACTAGGAATATACCAAATCCAAATATTGCACATGGTTGATAGCCTACGCCTCAACAACAACATTTCCCATGGAAAAATCACGAGAAATGGGACGCAAGTGTGACTCTGTAAACCAATCCGCAAGGAGTTGGTCCAAAATGGGAGATTTAATCAACTGTCTTCACCATCTCCAATCATGAATATGATAAGATATGTGGGTGTAAGAGGATTGTTGGAGTGAGGTCAAAATATATGTATTGGTCTCATACCGTATAGGAAACTGAAAATGATTCAAGAAAACCATGGAAAGAGAATTAGGTTTTGAATTTAGGGTTATGTAATAAAAGGAAACTTAGGTGATTGGATGAGACACAGACACACGGACACACAATGAGGAGATATCATTGAGTGGGTGAAAAGAGTTCATCCAAGTGTGAGTGGGCAGGGCTAAGGAAAGGTGCAATGGGTTAGCAACAGAGATATCAATGAAGTGAGCTATGATATTGTTGCATTGTATTCCTTTGATGGGCCATTATCCCGAGATGGGAGCCCAAGATTGTTATTAATAAAATCAAACTCATATATGATTTTCCTTTTGCGGTTTTCCCATGGTTGTTTACCCAAAATATCTTCTGTAACGTACGTTGGTTTTCATTTTTTATGCTTCCGTTGATTTTCGTTAAGTAACCTAGTTGTGTTGTTATTAAATAAAGTGATTTTATTTCGAAATAACCGCCTGGTGCTAGGTTTAGATAAATTAACATGGTCTTAGAGTCAAGAATATGAGGAAACCAAGTTGCACAAGTGAGATTATTTGTAGTAGGAAATTATTTTTATTTGGTTTGTGGGAAAATTTTATTTTGCAGAGTTGCGAGGTAAAATAAATTAGAATATATGTATTTCGTACAACGATATGGCCTCGGTCGTACAACGCCATATAGATTGTATGACTGCACTAGTTTCCAAAGTGACTGTTGCAGTGAGAAAATTCATTAGGTTGTTGGGTAAAGTTGTCACGGCTAAGAAAGGAGCTATTGGTAAAGACTATGTTGCAGAGATCGTGGGAATTATCAGTGTGAAGGAGTCGAGCAAGGGTTTTGAGACTTGATAACTTAAAAAAATTGATGGAAAAGATGAAGTAAGTCGCAAGGATGTTGAGAGGATTAGTTGTGGATCGGGTGTTGGAAATAGAAATGGGCGTCGGTAGGGGTCCAACCTTGGCTAGGATTTGAGCGACAGGAGAAAGAATTGTTGGTTGTGGAGCCTGATTATCTTCCTGATTCAGAGGTCTCTTACTTTCAGTCGTGTTTATACCCCATGAAGTATTTACACCCCAGAAGTATGTACACTCTTCCACGTGGGGGAGTGCAGAGGGGGGGTACCCCCTCTGCGGGGTCCGAGGGTGCTATCCCCCCGGCTGGGGGGTCTAGGGGAAAGCGGGCCCCCAACGAGGGTTCGAGGGCAGTGTCCCCCAATGGGGGTTCGAGGGCGAAGCCCCGGAAGGAAAAATTGGCTTGTAAATGTATATTGTAATTTCATTGTAAATCTGGACCGTTCATTATAAGGTCATATATCTAACGATAGAGATTATGTTAGGGTTTTTTGCCCTAGAAGGAAACCCTCTCTTATGAGGGAAATGTATTGCGGCTATGGTATGATGGTGAATATTGTATTCTGAGATAGGAGATAATGAGAGAGAGAAGAGGAAGTTACAATGGGTTTGTTGTAGGTTGTATCCCTTCATATGTTGGATAATAATAAAGGAAGGACCTGGCAATTTCTCTGGTGGACGTAGCCCACACTGGGTGAACCACGTAAATCTTTGTCTCTATTGTATTGTGTATCTTCTGTGTTTTTTTTCCGCAATTGTTTTATTTTATTGCTCTGCGGTCCTGCTTTTCTAACAAGAATTGTGTGGGCTAGTGGGCTAGACTACAATTTGCATAGAGAGAAGACATGGTTCAACTAAGAAAGAACCAACGAGTAGCAGATCAGGTAGTAGAGTGCTCGAGAGGCGGTTGGGAGCATGTGGATAAATCTATTGTTGAATGAAGGTGTGAAGTTGATAGCGTGAAGAGGTTGGGAATTTGATCCAACAACTCGACAAGAGGTGAAATCTGGCTGAGGTGGATAGCGTGTGGACGTGGAGAGCTACTGAGAGAAGTCATCAGTTGGTGGAGGATGTGAGGTAAGGCGGGTGCAGGGGAAATGGTCGCTAGAGCAGCCCAATTGAAAACCACATGAAAGAAGTTTCCAACGTGAGAAAGGATTGTGTGGTTTAAGGAGTAGCATCCATGACAGGTCTCGGGCCACAAGCAGGTTGTAGAGAGTCACAGAGGTTTGGAGAGTCACTTAGCAAGGGCCACGGGGGTTGGGAAATAGAAAGGTACGTTGAGTAGAAGGAAGAACTATCTACAAAAAAGAAGAAGTAGTCGGTCACACATGGTATTCACTCTGTGGACCTATGACATAGCGCCTTCATTCAGGGTATATTAACGATTGCCCCTAATTTCACTAGATATTTGTAAATATATCCCAAAATCCTTTTATCAAAACCCCCCTCCCAATACATATTTTCAATCAAAGAAACCCTTATGTTCAAAATATACCCATTTTTATACCCCCCAATACCTGTAAACCCCTTGAGACCCCACATCCCCCCCAATAACTACAATATATTCAATTTAATTCTTACAATTAAAAAACTTGTTTTATGAATGAACATGATAAGATATTGATCAACAAGGTTAATCCCCTGTCATTGGGCAGAGCCCAAAAAAGACTCATGTAGCCCAAAAAAATACCTAGGAAACAACGGGAGGTCATGAGAGCTTCGACAAGGGGTATGGGTAGCAGGAAATAGGACTAGGCAGTAGGTCTAGGTAGACCAAATTTGAGTTTTCAGCAAGTTGTGGAGATGGACTCATTCTATTTGCGGTTCAAGGATAGGTTTGACGGGGTGTCCAAATACATATCATGAAAGGAGAGGATCATGTTGGTGTTGATGGAGAATGATATTTGAGAGTTTTCCAAAATAGTGGCCCCACCAAAGGATCTAAAATATTTGGTCACCCATAAGATAAAGGATGTGAAATCCAAAAGGATTATCCTAAATAGAGTGAAGGATCACTTGATCCCTCATTTATCTGGAAAGAACATCGTTAGGGACATGTGGGGGGCTCTGAAGAGATTGTTTTAGAGCAAGATCGAGAATTGAAAGATGGTGTTGAGAGAGAAGCTCATGGATACAAAGATGGTATGATTAGATCTGGTGATGAATTATCTCACCTGAATATGATACATTTGATATGAACTAGATTCAATTGAGGAAGTGTGGATTAATTAGATTTGGTGAGGATGACACTCAAAGGCTTCACAAAGGAGTGGACATCGTTCATCAAAGCAGTCGTGGCACGAGAGAAGCTCCCTAATTGATCAAGGTTGTGGGATGGATTTGTTCAGGAGGAACTTCGCGATGAAGATTTGAATGGAGACATGCATAAGAATGATGATGAGAACCTTGATCTTGCCAACCATGCAAAGAAGGGAAAGTTCAAGAACTTTGTCAGTGAAGTTTCTACCTTTCAAAATGACAAGAAGAAGAAGGACATGAGAAAAGTCAAGTGTTATGCATGTTGCAAGTTTATCCGTTATGCACGACAATGTTCGAATAAGAAGAAGGGTGGAAATGAGATGCAACTAGAGTTAGATGCATAGACAAAGGCTCAAGATGGTTTTGCTAAGAATTTTGAACAATTAGATCTCTTACTTGTTTCCCATACTTCTTTCGGCACCATTTTAGCTAGTGCATGGTTAATAGATAGTGGAGCCACAAGTCATATGATAGGAGCACGAGATTTGTTCGAGAGATTCAAATAGTTTGACCAAGATATGTGTGTGGAAGTTGGTATGGGGACCAAGAATGTAGTAAATGGATCTGGAACAATGCCATTCCGGATGGAGTCATGAGGCATGTTGAGAGTGACGAATGTTTTGTTGGTGCTAGAACTCAGTAAGAGTGTGCTCTCAGTCTCAACAATTGAGAAAAAGGTTTTGATGTATTGTTCCAGGATGGACAAGCGTTGATCAAGCCCATAAGGTCTTGCTCAGACACAACATCTATTCTTGTTGTTAGAGAGAGAAAATTGCATAGGCTAAAGGGCCAACCTATGTGAGCAATGGCGAGCAACAACATAGTGACAAAGGACAAGGAGTAGGTAGCTACACAGGTTTAGCAACTTAGAGGAAGTCAACCTTTATGTTCACGTGGGAAGGAGAATCCTTCCAATTTTGTCCAGAATAAGTCATGATACGAGCTTCTAGGAGAATTATCTAAGGAATGTCTTCAATGAAGAGTCTGAGCGATATGGCAGGGTAAGATTTTGTTTCATAGGGAGCAACCACTGAGGTGGACTGCAAAGAAACCATGGTAGTAGATCTAATAGGGAAGATAGGGCCACCTCCAGGTGGTAGAAGTACCTTCCTCGCTAAGAGGAAGTGTTGATGTATTTAGCATCGGACAAGTACTTCCACGCAAACTCAGTGTCTATCATGTAGAAGTCATCCTTGTAACCTCTCATAAAACCTTAGGAAGTTCACTTTATGTGTTAATAATTAAAGTGAATGACCTTTTAGTTAATGTGAGATTAATTAAGTTAAATGCCTAAGTACTTGACATTAGTAACTTAAGTGAGAGTTGATTAAGTCCTAGCCATTAGATATAAAGTGAATGTGAGATTAGATCTCAATCATTGATCGCTTTGGAGGAGATCTAGGGTTTTGGATTTAGGATTAACTCAATGTAATAAAAGGCAACCTAGGTGAGAGGATGAGACACACACATGCATAGAGTGAGGAGATCTCAGTGAGTGGGTGAAAATAGTTCATCCAAGTGTGAGTGGGTAGGGCCGAGGAAAGGCGCAAAGGGGAAACAAGAGAGATAACAACCAAGTGGGCTAGGCTATTGCTACACTATATTCCTTTGATGGGCCATTATCATAGGATGGGAGCCCAAGATTTTTATCAATAAAATCAAACTCAGATTTGATTTTCCCTTCAGGGTTTTTCCATGGGTGTTTACCCAAAATATCTTGTGCAATGTGTGTTGGTTTCAGTTTTTATGCTTCCACTGATTTTCGATAAGTAACCTAACTGTGTTGTTATTAAATAAATTGATTTTATTTTGGAACCGCCTGGTGCAAAGTTCAAATAAATTAATAGAGGAAACAAAATCAATGGAATTTCAGTTTTAAATTCTATATTTTTTGTTTATGCAGCTAGACATTTATGTAAGTAAGGTCGAATTGATAAGTATGGACATATTATGATCTTAGTTATAGTGGATAACAGTTTGTATGTAGACAGAATATTAGTAGATATTTTTTATTGGTTGTAAAGAAAAGTTAGTTTCCTTGGGGTACATAAATATGTATATTCATCCCTATTGAATATAAAGACTCTTTTCTTGGAAAAAAAAAGAGATCAACCAAATGAATATTGAGAATGCTTGGAAATTCAAATCAGTATAAAGTAAAAATATAAATTATCCTTGTCAATATCCTAGAGGTGGTGTCTCAATTTCTATAAATAGTGTCTAATAAATTACATAAACAACATATCATTTGTTCCTATGCTAAGCATGGAAGCACTAAAAAATTAAAATAAAAAACATGTGCTCAACTTATTAGTAGCTTGTTTTACAACGTTCCTCTTTCCACACAGGCATGGGAATATATTAAACAATATAACTGAAAAGAAAATGGGAAGGATCGAGAATAATACAAGAATTTAATTAGGTAATATTGGAGAACTTCTAGAAGCTAAACTATAGAATATTTTTAGGGGAAAATAAAAAAACCATGAAAATGGGATCAATGGTTCATTCTATGCTCGAGAACCAAGATATGAAATGCTAATGATCTAAAGCTAATTACTGTAGAAGACTTCAATTAGGCACAAGACCATGGGACTCTTTGGAAGTTTGCAAGAAAAAATGAAATGAGAAAACCCACATGATATTTTTGCAAGTAGAAAAGAACATATAGGTTCATCATTGTCATGGACAGAGTGAATATTGAGAAACCTTGGAAATTCCAAATTGTAAAAAATAAAAAACTAAATTATCGTTGTCATTACATTTTTCCAAAAAGAAAATTTGCTCAATTATATTAGATATATGATTTTTTACATCTTCAGAGATCCACATAGGAAATCATGTAGGTACTTTCCATGACGATGTTGTTCAAAAAAACTTCAGATTTTAGAAAAAATTATATACTTTATGTTGCCCAAGTCCAAAAAAGAAAGTGAGCTAGCAACAGGATCAAGCCAAGGTGTGTCTTATCATACAGATTACATCCATTTCACAAGGAGATAGACAAAAAGCCAAAAAAAAAGGAGATTTTCCAATATTGAAACAGAGCTAGAAAAGATAGATGTGTTTCCTGGGATTTTCCAATAAGTGATTCTGCCTTCAGGTTCTAGTGATGATTGCTATCAATAATGTGTCCTTATCCTTGTTGTGATCCCTGTATATATGTTGGAAGATGATCTCGTGAAAATATTTAATTAAGTCAAGAATTTTGATCTTCCAACCCTCGATTGCACAAGCTTATAATCTGCCTTTTTTTGTTAGCCACTGATGACCACATTTGAATCCCCCAGAACCTAGAGTTTTTGTATTGATAGGTGGTTTTCCAGTGTCAAAGTTTCCCAAACACCCATAAGTTATTATTTTTTTATTTTTCCCACACCGCAACTCATAACCCATCTATAAACAATCGACTCTGGTGTGTTTATTACACCCCTCGCTCCACATTACTTTCCATCAGCCCGAGCAGCACCATCGAAACATGCAAGAGTGTTTCCAGCACGTTGAGAGATCAAACATACACAAGCTTGTATAGTCTTTTGGGAAACTTGTTTTCTTATAATGGAGCCAAGAGTTTTGGTAATCACTAAGAGGGAAGAAGGGGAAATATTCTCAAAAGTTGCAGAGTTCCTCTCCACCCAAGTATACCAACAGATAAGGGCTAGAAGATATGTGATGTCAGATTTATCCTTTGTCTAGGATTTAAAACAATCTGACAATGAAGATCCTATCCAAACACCTTTGAACTTCAAGATAGTATTTAATCTTGCCCAGATAGATTTAGTGAAAATGCAACTTATGAAGAGATGGCTTATGTTTTCATTTTCTCTCTTGCATAATAGACAGTGGATTGTGCCTTCCCAGCCTTTTTGTTGTAGGATGTCCCAATTTAATATCTTTCCCTCTGCAGCCAACCATATAAACAATTTTATTTTTAGGTGTACTTCCCATTTCCAAAGGTTTAATCTCCAACCATCAATACTCAAGCAACCCTGTGTGGAAAAAATAGCCACGTAAACATTCCTTACAGCGAGGTACCCTGAATGGTCACCCCCTGTCCACATTAAAGTATGATAGTGATCTTGAATGGAAGCACCTGAGCTAATGATAGCCAAACAAAAAATTTCCCATTTTGCAACCAACGTTCTCGTCATTCCCAGGTCCCCGACTCTGTACAAGTTGGTCGAAAGTTCACTTGGTTCGGTGATGTTTCTAGCCTGGGAGAGTACATCAATATTTTTCTATATTAAAAATGAAGCAAGATCTAGAGAAAGAAAAGGATATGTCACTCATTCCCAAGATCTTGTCTCTACCAAGAGAAACAAGATGTCCCGAACCAGGATTCCAACTAAGGCATTGAGTGATCAGGAATATCGATTTTAGGAGGTCGCTCCAGATTTTTGATACTGCTGACATGTTGAAAGTTGGCGATCTTAGCCAGTTTGAAATAGTGATTGAAGGTAGATATTTATCTTTAATTACATCATGTCAAATTCCCTCTCTCGTTAAAACCCTCCAGAGTGTATTTGTTGCTAAATATATACTAAAGTGGAAAATATTGTGGAAATTCCAACCTCCAAATTTCTTTGGTTTTGCCAGTGTGTCCCATCTACACAGATGGTAATGAAAAGAGTCTATGTTTCCTCTTCAGATAAAATTATACATTAAAATCCTAGTCTTGTTTAAAATTGTGTTGGAGATGGTCGCCAACGACATCCAGTATACTGGAAGACTTTCTAGAGTAGTTTTCACTAAAATAAATCATCCCCCCAAAGATAACCATCTATTTCCCCAAACTCTTATCTTTATTAAACATAGATAAAACCTCTATCAATTCTTCTAACCTGACTAGGAAATGTAGGGCGATTGCTTCTTCATCATTTACCAGCTGGGAGAAAATCCCAGCTAATCACACTTGTTATGTTGTTGTATGGTGTTCATGTGCCTTGAATAAATTACTAAAATAATTCATTTCCTCTTATTTTATAACCTCTTGACCAATGTGAAAAATACCATTGGAATCTAATATCCCCCATATATGCTTGTGATTTCTCCTGTAACATGCGTATTGGTAAAAAAACTTAGTTTTCTGGTCTCTACTTTGTATCCAAATCGCCCTACTATGTTGCCTCCACAATTCTTCTTTTGCTTTTAAATTATTGTTTCTTTCTTGTTCCAATATACTTAGGTTTAGTTCTATATCATGGGAAAAAGCGCCTTCGACCCAAAGTATAAGATTTTATTTAATCTTTGTTTCCAACTTCTCCAGCTTCAATATGTTCTTGTCCTTTCTATCCATGATCCATTGCTTTGTCTGTTTTTAAGGTCCTTTAGCTTCCATATAATTCTACGTTTTTTGCCTCCTTCAGAAAGGTACTTTGGATCAGTCCAGACCTTATGAACAAGGATATTGAAATCCTTTTCAAGTAGACATTGAGAATTGAGATTAAAAGTATAAGGTTTGTAGATGGGTTCGATCTCTAGTTGTAATAGAACCAATGCGAGATCTAAAACAAAAGGGTATTCCACCCAGGAATGGTATAAACCTACACTAGATAAAATCTCTTCAGAAACATAAAATCTATCCAGTCGTTTAGAAATTGAGCTAGTCCCATTTCTCTCATTCCTCCAAGTTGGGACAACTCTATCCGGTTGGATATCAATAAAATGTTTGGATTGAAAAATTATTTTTAAATACTCTGCCAATGAATCCGCTTGTGCATATCCTCCCCAAACTCCACTCGATGAGACTGTAAAATTCAAATCTTCTGGAATGATCATATTTTTTTGTGAAAGAATACCATTGGCAGCCACAACATTCCAAAACTTCTTCCTCTCCACACATGGGTCATATATGTTTAGTAAAGTGATTTCCCTTTTGCTTGCAATGCACATCCCTGTTAATAAAATGCCACCAACAGAGAGGTAAGGTACCAAATCAATCTTGTTAGGATCCCAAGTAACCAAAATACCTCCCGAGGTACCAATCAAGTTAACAACATAGGATACCCAAGAAGGACGCAAGCCATTCATGAAATATCTAGCTTTATGTTCATGTACCAGAGTTTCCTGCAAAAACAATATATCCGGATGAGTTTTATCCAAAAGTCGATGAACAGAGGCAGTTTTTAGGAAGCCCCCTATCCCTCGAAGATTTAGGGAGAGATAAATCATTACTTCGCCCTTGCTAAGGATTTTACCACTCTAAGTGCCCCACTATCAGTGGAAGGAGGAACCGAATTTGGTTGATGGGAGGTCAAGGCCAAAGATTTCTTCCTTGCACTTTGGGTTTTTATAGGAGAGTATTCAATGCCCAGGCCACGAGACTAGTAAAATATCTTTCCAGACACATCAACACCTTGTCGAGAAGTACTATATTCCCCACCGCGAGAAAAAATTTCATACACAGAGTTCCCCAACTAAATAGGTAGAGGTGGGATCGCGAAGGTAAGGAATAAGGGAATCTAGCAACTCGTTTAGTGAAGAATCAATTTTCTCCATTTCATGACAACCTGATAGAGAAACAGGGTCCTCGCGAGGGTTAAAGGTCAAAGACTGGGAGGAAACTGGTTGGATGGGTTCCACCCGATCAAAGGAAGGAACTTAAAAGAAATAATATTTATAAAATAGAAACTAAATTATGTATCAACCTCTAATCCCTTGTAATATTTGGTTGAAGGACTCCTCAATTTTGCATATGCATCAGTAAATATTCTTATTCTCTTGAAATATTTCTAACCTAGAATATCCATGAAATGTGGAAATATCCTTTTACATAATTGACAAAATTTCATGCTATTGTTAAAAAATAAAAAACAAAAAACAAAATTTTCAATCTATTGTATTATGTTCTTTCCTAGCCATCACTGGGATGGGTAAAAATGTATACATAGTATTTCACATATACTATATTTGAATATTTAAACTCTATCTTCTATTTAGTGAAGTTCCTTTCTATGAAAGGCCTCCCATATTAACCTTGTAAGTACAACAAAAAATAGTCGATTCGGAAACAATTTTGTTTCACTTCAAACATTGAAAATCGTTGCATACAAAGAGCCTAGTCATTGGTCTATAAAATCTAATAGTATACACTTAAACAACATCCACTCCCTACATCTAGTTCCAACCCAATTTATCAACTCAACCCAAAAGATTTAATTTCAGTAAAATTGTCAAAGGAGAATGACATGAACTTTGACACACTATTACTCATTTTTTCACCAAACGACTATTTGCAAGTAGTCTTTTTTCCTTTTCAAGTATGAAAGGCTAGGTACAACCTGGAGAACCTAACTTCTCAGACAGATCTGGTAAATATATCAACAAAGTGATCATCAACTTGATCAACCTCTTATACATGGAGTAAGTGTGAGTGGTAAAAGATGGTGCCACAATGGTGACTGACAACTACTCCTTGTCAAGCGTGTTCTTCATAAAGAAGGACATGGTAAAGATATTGTCATCACCCATGACTGCATAATAGATTGATCTGATATCTGGGTGATGCACTATGGTGTTAGGATTCAAATACGGTGGAGAGAAAGCCTCCAGAATGGGGTCAGTAGAATATAACAAATCCCCCATTAAATCGTAGTCATTGTTGGTGTTTTTCCCACCCATAAGGACACGACCATCATGCATGAGATGGTAGCTAGAACCATGGAGCCTGGGGATACCAGATGACGTGAGCACCTCAAACCTTGAATTAACATATTTTTCTCTTTTCTTTTAATGTTGTGGAGGCATTCATGTGCAGTACCAATGGCGTCATGTATTTGTCTTCCCTTCAGAAAGACAAGTTTTTTTGTAGAGAGTGATTTGGATAGGATCGGTTTGATACGAGTTTCTATGATTTTTGTAATTAATTTGTAACAAAGATTGCAAACAAAAATAGGCATGTAATCTCTGAAGGTAGTCAGGTTATTTGTTTTTGGGATAAGGGAAATTAAGGTTGAATTAAGGTTCCCTGCAATCAATCCTTTCTTCCTTGATTTCTCGTTCGTCTCTAAAAGGTCGAATCCCACTAGATCAAATAAATATGTGAAAAAATCGATTGTCCATCCATCTGGCCCCAAACTTTTATATTTCTTAAACAGATATAAAACCTCTCTCAAATATTCTAAGTTGTTTGGGCAATGTATTGCACTTGGTTCTTCATCATTTACCAGCCGGGAGAAAATTGGAGCTAATATGACTTTCTCTGTTGTTGTTTGTTGTTCCTGTGCTTTGAATAAATTATTGAAATAATTCACTACCTCTTCTTTTATAACCTCCTGACCAATGTGACAAATCCCATTGGAATCTAATATATCCCATATATGCTTGTGATTTCTCTTATAACAGGCGTACTGGTGAAAAAGATTAGTATTCTAGTATATGTTTTGTATCCAAATCGCCCTACTACCTTGCCTCCACAATTCTTCTTTTTATTTTAAAATATTGTTTCTTTCTTGTTCCAAGATACTTAGGTTTAGTTCTATATCCTGGGAAAAAGCGCCTTCGGCCCGAAGCATAAGATTTTCTTTAATCTCTCATTCCAACTTCTCCAACTTCAATATGTTTTTTGTCATTTCTATCCCTGATCCATTGCTTTGTCTATTTTTTAAGGTTCTTTAGCTTCCATATCATTCTACGTTGTCTGCCTCCTTCAGAAAGGTACTTTGGATCAATACAAACCTTATGAACAAGGATATTGAAATCCTATTCAAGTAGCCATTGAGAATTGAGTTTAAAAGGATAAGGTTTATAGATAGTGTCATTCTCTAGCTGCAATAGAATCGTTGCATGATCTGAAACAAAAGTTTGTTCCATCGAGGAATGGTATAAGCCTACACCAGATAAAAGCTCTTCAGAAACATAAAATCCATCTAGTCGTTTAGCAATCGAGCTAGTCCCATTTCTCCCATTCCTCTGAGTTGGGATAACTTTGTCTAGTTGGATATCAATAAAATGTTTGGATTGAAAAAGTATTTTGAAATACTCTGCCAATGGATCCGCTTGTGCGGATCCTACCCAAACTTCGCTCAATGAGACCATAAAATTAAAATCTCCTGCAATGATCATATTTTTGTGTGAAAGAAAACCACTGTTAGCCACAACATTCCAAAACTTCTCCCTCTCCACACATGGGTCGTAGATGTTTAGTAGAGTGAGCTCCCTTTTTCTTGCAATGCATGTCCCTATCAATAAAATGCCACCAACAGAGAGGTAAGGTACCAAATTGATCTTGTTAGGATCCCAAGTAACCAAAAGACCTCATGAGGTACTAATTGAGTTAACAGCACAAGAGACCCAGGAAGGACGCAAGCCATTCATGAAAGATCTAGCTTTATGTTTATGTACTAGAGTTTCCTATAGAAACAGTATATCTGAACGAGTTTTATCCAAAAGCTGACAAATTGAGGAAATTTTTAGGGATCCCCCTATCCCTTGAAGATTTAAGGAGAGATAAATCATTACTTCACCCTTCCTAAGGATTTCACCACTCTAAGTGCCCCACTATCAGTGGAAGGAGGAACTGAATCTGGTTGATGGGAGGTTGAGGTTGAATATTGATTCCTTGCACTTCGGGTTTTTATAGGAGATTATTCAATGCCCATGACACGAGACCAGGAAAATACCTTTTCAGCCCCATCAACACCTTGTCAGGAAGTACTGGCATCCCCATCCCAAGACAAGTTTTCATACACAAATTTCCCCAAATAAACAGGTAAAGCGATGATAGAGGTGGGGTTGCGAAGGTAAGGAGTCAGGGAATCTAGCACCTTGTTTAGTGAAGAATCAGTTTCCTTTGTTCCATGACAACCATGTAGAGAAATAGGGTCCTCATGAGGGTTAAAGGTAAAATACTGGGAGGAAACCGATTGGTTGGGTTCCACCCAATCAGAGGAAGGAATTGAATCAATTCCTATGTCAACTAAATGTACAGGGCTCTTTGAATTTTCAAGGGTTTCAACACCCAAAGGTGCTATAGTAATGGAATCCTTTTCCACTAGCCGATAAAACCCCCCAACAATGGGACCAGTAGATTCTGAAGTGGACATCATTAACCTCCCCTCAATCGTTGTATTCTTCTTTAACCAGCCAGATGCGTCCAACGTCTCCTTTTCCCAACAAGTTAAAGTAGAAAAAAACATAGTACAAATGCATCTTAACTTACCTGAGAGACTCTCAGTTTGTGTCGATGGATTGGTGACCTCCATCGAGAAATGGAAGGCCTCGAAACCATTTGTAGCTTCATCAGGGGAAGAGTTATATAAATCTATGTGCAGCTATGTGTCCTCTTAATCATCTACTGCAACCCAGCCTTTACAGTCCTATCGTAGGTGTCCAGTGGTATGGAAGATGCTACATCTGAAGGGTATGTTGAGGTAATCAAGCCTCTGTAAAGTTTTATGGCCTCTCCAATCAATATCTTAAACTTCAGGAAGCCCGTTGTGGATGTCCATTTCGACCAAAACCCTCACAAATTTTCTAACCAGGGTTGTAAGGTTTTGTCTATCCACAGAGATAAAAGTGCCAAGTGTATTCTCAATCGCCATGAGTGCACCCTCATTCCAGAGGTGGATGGGTAATCCTGGTAAAAGCACCCAAAAATGACACATCTGGAAATACTCTGTGGCCAGGTCAAAAGCTACTCTCCATCGCTTTAACATGAGGTTGTTGCCTCCCACAAACCATCGACTTTCCAAAAGGGTAGACAGGTCTTCGGGGGATTTGCAGATGAAGCCTAACCAACCCTTTGTTAGGTGTAATATTTCCATAGCGTAACCTAACAGAGGCACCCAATGTTGTTATACCCAAGCCTGTAAAGAGACCTTGCTAAGATAAATGTATGAAACCCTGGGCCCACTAACCCACATAACTCCATCCTTGTTGCATCTTTGAGTCCCACATCCAACCCAACTACCATCTTCCAGAAAAACTTGTTAGACTTCCACTGCCTTCGTCTTCTCCTAGAAGGACCCATCAGTTTATATTCACTTTTATGTGTGCCTGGAGGAGCAGTCTTCCTTTGTAACTCAGGCACGTTGTTATCATACGAAACCTTTGTAGCAGGACGAGAATAATTTGAAATTCCAAGAAGAATATCGAAGTTAGTGGGCGGTTGGATTAACTTAATGCTATGTGGATTAGACCGATAAGTTGTCAAGTCACCAGGGGGAAATTTTAAGATAATAGTACCATTCCCCAAGGAGTTGGTAGTGTCATAGAGGCCAGCCCGTTGCCAACTGATCTCATATGTATCCTTCATAAGTGCATCGGTGTCTTTTGTTATGTCATCCTGACCAGGAATTTCTATAGAAACCAACCACCTAGGCTCCACCGAAAGTTCTTTGCCATAGGAGTCAAAACAAAACTTAATAAATGAGAAGTGTAGTGGAGAGAAGTTTCCTAGGTTCCAGGCACCATAAAAAGTAACATGAATGCGACTCATAAACAAGCTCTGTAACCGAGATAGTAAGTGGAGAGAAGATGACTAGGTTCCATGGTCCATTTAAAGTAACATTTAAGTCGCTACACAGGTGAAAGTGGAGATAAAAAAAATAGAGGAGGTGAGAAGCAACCTTACTACAGCTCTACACAACCATCATCATTGTCATTACTTGCAAAAACTTAGAGACATATTCCTTATGGTCAAAAGTATAGAATATTTGCTTGCTCAAACTTTTTTTTTTTTTTCGTACAAATAAATTGGAAGAAAAGGTGTGCTTAAATATTTTCTATGAGAATTCTATCAATATCCATAATAGATGCATTGACATCCCAGATAAGTGTGCCTAATGTACATCAAGAAATAGAACACCATTAAAAGTATAAGAAGATACATCCAATGATCTTCTTAACCGTTGTTTTTTAGGCATAAGTAGGTTTGCATTTTATCTCACCCAAATATGACATAACAAAATCCACCTGCCAAAGTATTGTGCTATAGCGCTTTATAAATTCTCAAGTCCAAGAAATATTTTCTCCATTGAGCTCATGCTCCAATGAACTAAGATAAATTGAGGAAGTTGCCAAACTATTGGGAATACATGTATGAACTGTTCTTTGGTAGACATAGTACCAAGTGGCCCTAATCCTATTGAATTAAATAACAAAATTTGAAATGAAAAAGAGTAATGGAACTAGAAATTGAAATTGAAATTGAGCTACTCATGCCATTAAGAAAACCCAAAATTAAAATAAATAATATTTATAAAATAGAAACTAAATTATGTATCAACCTCTAATACCTTGTAATGTTTGGTTGAAGGACTCCTCAATTTTCCATATGCATCAGCAAATATTGCTTATGGTCTTGAAATATGTATAACCTATAAGATCAATGAAGTGTGCAAATATCCTTTTGTATAATTGACAAAAGTTCATGCTATTGTTAAAAAATAATAAAATAATAAAATACAAAATTTTCAATCTAATGTATTATGTTCTTTCCTACCCATCACTAGGATGGGTAAAAATGTATACACAATGTTGCACATATACTATATTTGAAGGTTTAAACTCTATCTTCTATTTAGTGAAGTTTCTTTCTATGCAAGGCATCCCATATTAACCTTGTAAGTACAACAAGAAATAGTTGTTTCTAAAATAATTTTGTTTCACTTCAAACAATGAAAATCATTACATACAAAGATCCTAGTCATTGGTCTATAAATTCTAATGGTATACACTTATGGTGACAATTCTCTCATATGGTAGAATCTAATTCATAGCATATCACTTCTTGCCCAAGAATTCTACACTTGACTAGTCCCTCCAATTGCAAGAGCCATTGTCACAGCATGGTCTGGAGATCTTGACACGATCTGTTTCTTCATCGTCGCAAGATCGTTTTATGTCATTGTAGCGACATGACTACACAAACAATCCCTTAATCAACAATGCCCCAAAAGAGCACTATATGCCTCTATGAATTTTGAGAGGTGAAACCTTGTTGTTTCTCCTTGTTATATTTAATTGAATGGGCCCAACAAAGGCAATAACAAAGGTGATAAAGAGATACTAGACAAGTTAAACTCCAAAATGATTATCTTGTTATATTCAATTAAATGGACGAGGTGATAAAGAGATACTAGATAGTAAGTGAAGAGAATATGACTAGGTTCTAGGGTCCATTTAAAGTAACATTTAAGTCACTATGCAAGTGAAAGTGGAGGTAAAAAAAATAGAGGAGGTGAGGGTCAACCTTACTACAGCTCTACACAATTGTCATTGTTGTCATTACTTGCAAAAACTTAGAGATATATGCCTTATGGTCAAAAGTAGAGAATATTTGCTTGCTCAATTTTTTTTTTCTTTTCGTACAAATAAAGTCAAAGCACAGGTGTGCTTAAATATTTACTATGATAATTTTTTTAATATCCCAAATAGATGCATTGACATCTCCGACAAGTGTGCCTAATTTACATCAAGAAATAAAACACCATTAAAAGTATAAGAAGATACATCCAATGATCTTCTAAACCCTTGTTTTTTGAATCCTAAGTAGGTTTTCATTTTAGCTCACCCAAATATGACATAACAAAATCCACCTGCCAAAGTACTTTTCTATAGCGCTTTATAAATTCTCAAGTCCAGGAAATATTTTCTCCATTGAGATCATGCTCCAATGAACTAAGAGAAATTGAGGAAGTTGCCAAACTATTGGGAATACATGTATGAATTGTTCTTTGGTAGACATAGTACCAAGTGGCCCTAATCCTATTGAATTAAATAACAAATTTGGGAATGAAAAAGAGTAATGGAACTAGAAATTCAAATTCAAATTGAGCTATTCATGCCATTAAGAAAACCCAAACTTAAAATAAATATTATTTATAAAATAGAAACTAAATTATGTATCAACCTCTAATCCCTTGTAATCTTTGGTTGAAGGACTCCTCAATTTTGCATATGCATCAGTAAATATTCTTATTCTCTTGAAATATGTCTAACCTAGAATATCAATGAAATGTGCAAATATCCTTTTATATAATTGATAAAAGTTCATGCTATTGTTAAAAAATAAAAAATAAAATTTTCAATCTGTTGTATTATGTTCTTTCCTAGCCATCACTAGGATGGGTAAAAATGTATACATATTGTTGCGCGTATACTTTATTTGAAGATTTAAACTCTATCTTCTATTTAGTGAATTTTCTTTCTATGAAAGGCCTCCCATATTAACCTTATAGGTACAACAAAAAATAGTTGATTCTGAAACAATTTTGTTTCACTTAAAACATTGAAAATCATTGCAGACAAAGAGCCTAGACATTGGTCTATAAAATCTAGTAGTATGCAATTAAACAACATCCACTCCCTACATCTACTTCCAACTCAATTTATCAACTCAACCCAAAAGATTTAATTTCAGTAAAATTGTTGAAGGAGAATGGCATGAACTTTGACATACTATTACTCATTTTTTCATCAAAGGACTATTTGCAAATAGTCTTTTGTCCTTTTCAAGTATTAAAGCCTAGGTACAACAAATGTTGCAACAATAACCCATGATTGCATAATAGATTGATCTGATATATGGGCGATGCACTATGGTGTTAGAATTCAAATACGACGGAGAGAAAGCCTCCAGAATGGGGTCAGTAGAATATAACATATCCCCCAGTAAAGATATTTGGGCGATACATGACAAAGTCAAATCTAGAAACCCAATTCTCTCTATCAAATGTTCTTGAAAGCGAAATGTCAAGAATATGAATTTTAAAATAAAATAGATTAGCATGTATATATATTGCACGATCGCAGAATATAGTCATTAGAATTTGGGCATTTAGAATTTTTGAATTATTTTCTTGAATGTAATCATTCTAATATCACATATTATAAGTCACAGTTATATGATAAGTCATAGTTATCGTGCTCTAATTTAATGGCTATTCATTTCTTCCTTCTCGACCGAACATTTTGATGTTTCCTTTGTTCGTTAATTTGTTATTCTCATGAGATTCCATGTCTGGTTGTCATTACACTGAGCACTCTGTGCACAAAAACATTCATTCATTATTATGTTGGATGATGTTAGTGTTATATTATCTTTCAAAAGGTGCAAAAATAATTTATTAATGATTATTAAAATCAATTGGCTTATGAAATATCTATTAAAAATGAACTTCCAATCATACGACAAGTGGAATTACACTAGTGCTATAAACAGATGTCGATCTTATCGAGGTAGGTGTCAAAAGCTCTAGATGGGTTAGGCACTGATCGTTAATTTAAAAATTACGCAACTGTAAATTCTAACTAACTTAAACAATAGTGATCTCAAGATGAGGATATGGGTGTTAAATTCGAGTGAGGGCATTTACCAAGTGGAAACGTATCCAAGAAACTGAGGCTGGAAGGATTGAAGGGAAAAGAGTTATATTCTTTAAGTGTTAAATATTTCATAATGTCACATTTTAAAATATTACATAATATCATGAATTACTTATTTAACAATATCACATATTAAGTATTTCATAATATTACATTTTTAAATATTACATATTTGTCACAATCCTAAAACATATATGTCACAATCCTAAAAAGAGGATTTTATGTATTTATTATATAGCCATTTTAATCAAAATGCCTTATTTGTTTATCGAACTATTATAATTATTCATAATTAAAATATAAAAAAAAAATCTATTGTGAGACCAAAAATTACTTAATAGCTTGAGTAAAATAATAAAATCGTGAAAGGACAAGCAAATTCATTGATTCCATATATTATTAGTCAGTGTCGTTCGAGCTCAGGACTATTAGTAATCGATTCTCGTTGTTGTTATATTAGTCATTGCATCAAAACCAATGTAAACACAATATTTTAACCAAAGTTTTAATAGATTTATGCAAATTTTCATCTCACATTTCCTTTTTTATTGTAATTTTTCAATTTGATCGTATTATTTGGCCTTTTCTGGAGGCACGGGGAGAAGGTATGCAAAGTCTTTGTTTGAAACTTAGTAAATTATCTCTACATTTAGGTTTACATCTCTTAAGGTGAACTAATGATATCTCCAGAGATAGCATTAGTTCGTTAATATTTAATGTTTATACTATTCACTCCCAATCTTCAATCAGGTTCTTCAGTCAACTTACGTGCCTAGTGGGTTTTTCAGTCAACTTACGTTCCCAGTGCAGAGGATGAGCACCATGAAATATTTGTGTAGGTTCTTTAGTCATCTTACGTGCCCAACAAAGATGATGAGAACCATTTAAGGACACACAACCACCTTCATATTTCTTCTTTATTTACTCACCTTATCAACCATTTTCTAGTCAGGCGTTGGTCTGCTCCTGGAAGTTGTCTTTCATATTCCTTCACAATTGAATCTCACTTACTCATTGCTTTCTGGTCAGGCGTTGGTTTGCTCCTGGAAGTTGTCTTTCATATTCTTGAACAATTGAATCTCAATTAGTCATTGTGTTCCTCGTGGAAACAACATAGTAAGTCTGAAAACTTCATATGCAAAATCGACATTACTGCCTTCGGGACCCATTTGATATTAAGCAAAATGTTCTTTGGTTGTGGCCCTTGTTTAAATCCAAGGACACCATCAATCTGAAAACATCACAACCGTTAGAGATGCAAAGTGATTTTAATGGTGAGTATATTTAGTAAGGCACCAAATTGACCACGAAGGCCCCTTTTGGTAAGTGGGCATTCTTGATTTTCAACACTTGATCATGCTTGTTGTCAATGATTTTCAAGTTCTAGAGCTTTGATGGCTTTCAAATCACTCAAATGTAATCAACAAATATGATGGAAACTTCATCTATTGATGCCAGTTCATTCGACAAAAGAGAATGATTAGATCGTTTTTAATTTAGTTTCAAAGAAATGTAATCTTATAGAAAAATCCAGTACTCTCGTTCTGCATGGCACACATCTTTGGCTTGGTGTGCAAATCCCCATAACTTTGCACTGTAATTTTTATGATTTTATAGGTTTTGGGTTAGTAACACAACAATTTGATATTGCAATGATGACAAGGAAATTATAGTTTCAGATAACATGATCATAGAATACCCAGATCCAAATGAATACTAAACGTTAGAAAATTAATAAGGAAATATCATATCCTTGCATTTTGGTACATGGTAGCATTTGCTTGCAAAGTTCTTTGTTTGGTTTGATTTGTTATTTGTGTTAATACAATACGCTTCAACCCATTAGCAGTCGTTGAAGTGAGAGTTTTAGTAGTTTTGCTTCGTAGCCGACTTACACTTTGCCTTTGACTGAGCATCACGCCTGTCGATACTTCTACTGATGAGCCATATGCTTATTAACCTTCTGAGACTACTTATGATTCATAGACGAGAGATACTTACAATACTTAGTAGATCCTGATTGATTATAAGTGTTCGTATAGATAGACCCCCACTACCACTGCTGGTCTTGATGCCCGACATACATCGTAGAGCCACCACCAGACTAGTTCTTCGACTGGTCAACGTGATTGATTATCGGAAGTACTATTTTGAACCTTTCAAAACTATATGGGAAACTAATCTCCTCTCTATCACAATAGATTGAGGTTTCCATGAGATGACGAGAAAGATCTTAGCGCCTATGATATTATGTGGAATAGAAAAAGAACCCGCACTCTGCATATGCATCTTCATTTTTAGTTCCAATCAATAGTCGTCTGGAGATTTGTGAAAAATGAGAAACATTGCCAACATTATCCAGTGGAAAGAGAGTGGAGCAGGGTTCGAATCATGTGATATGTACGATGACTCAAAATTCTAGCACTCGTACAAATAATAAAATAAATATCGCAGAGTCATAGAAACAATTTTGTTTTGGGGGTTGAGTTAAATTTTGTACCGCGAACATAGTATCTGATCTAAGCAAATAAAACTTACATGTCTTCCATCTGGCAACGAATCGGATGGAACCTGCATTTGCATGTCACGAGACTTCTAATTTATATTTTTTAATAAATTGATAAACTTTTTGTTTAAATATTAAAAACTTACCCTTTTTTAAAGTGAAAAAAAAAAAGAGGAATTGAAGTTTCATAAATAAATCAAATTACAAGTTATAATTTTTAATAGAATTTATATTTAATTTGAATTGGACTTATGCTCAGGTGAGAAGGAATTAGAAGACACAAAACGATCAATATGAATCATACCATTAGCAATGAATTCTAGCAGACTTACGAACAAGAATGGAAGATGGCAAAGAAATAGATGGAAATAAGATACCTCATAGGTCTTACCAGAACTCGCGGATGAAGAAGGAAGGTTGGCATCTAGTGATGGTTGGTCAAGTTCATCTGGTGCTACTAGAACCTAATAACTTTTTTGAGTGTATCACTTCCCACGCAAAAATGGTCGGAGTATCCCAAGTCATTATTATCATCACCACACTCTGGTACCACTGACGAAGAACATGTCTCCTCAGGGGCACTACCGAGGGAAGAAAAGAGTATCACATCTAGACTAAGATGAGGTAATGCATGAGACAGATCATCAGAATGTAGAGACTCATCCTCCATGAATGTAACATGTCAAGATATATGAATCTTCTTCGTACGAGGATCAAAACATAGTCGGGGAATACCCTAGGAAGATACATACATGAGCCTTGGGAGATAAGTGATCTCAGAGTGAATCTGGACACAAATAATTTTCACCCCCATTCAAAATCTCCCATGGAATCTTGCCCAATAGGGCATCGCATGGAGGATTTTTGTTGATGATATATGTTGCAGTCATAACTGCTTCGGCCTAGAAGTACTTAGGTACATGCATTTGAAGCAAGAGGGCTTTAACTTTGGTGCATTTTTTTCCTTTCTGCTACTCCCAGTGTATATTGACATTCTTACTAATGTAGAATACCGAGTAGAAAGCCGAAAAATCATTGGAGAGTATTCTCTTCAAATATTATCTGAATGGTCCAAACAATTTATTCACATATGCATACAACTCCTTAAAGTGTCCAATAACTTCTTATGTTTCATTAAATATATCCAATCGTGCGTGAGTTGTCATCGGTAAAAAAAATAATGAAATCCAGACATAGAAGACACTGGAGAAGGCCTCCATACATCTGAATGAAGGCACACTTTCATTTTGATTTTGATGTTGAATCCAGGAGCATACAATTTCCAACTCGCAACCATCACACTTATTGTTAAACCCATATGAATGAATGCAGAAATATACCCTATACATTTTCAAAAGTCTTTCATTATGTGTATGTGCTAGGTGATGACAGGTGAAGTATCCCTAGTAGGATTAATAATACCAAACACTGAGGCATAAGGTGAAGTTGAGATTAGCCTTAGTAAAACAATTTTTTGGGGTTTTTAGGGTTTTGAAATAAGTGATGGAAGGAAATAGAGAACAATGCCAAATCCAACAAGGGAAATGGAGTTAAGGTGAATCAAATGGATTATGATGTCAAGAAGAAACCCACCAAAGAGTTGGCCTATTTCTTTCAAGGATTAGAACCAAAAGGAAAAATAATCCTTCACCCAATCAAGATCAACAATGAATATCAAGGTCTACGAGAAGGGAACCTTGATGGAAAACCTTCACCAACAAGATCAACTATGCTTTGATGCATTTATTTAACACTTCTTTCTAGG